>CABPSV020000008.1:0-34158 GCA_902459845.2 Hepatocystis sp. ex Piliocolobus tephrosceles
TTTTTTTTTTTTTTTTTTTTTTTTTTTTTTTTTTTTTTTTTTTTTTTTTTTTTTTTTTTTTTTTTTTTTTCTTTTTTGTTACTCCTCAAATGTTTCTCTTTTTATGTTGCCCTTTTTGTATTCACTCTTTTATATCTTAATTTTTTTTTTTTTTTTTTTTTTTTTGCCTATAGTTCCTTCTTTAAAAAATTAAATATATTTTATATATTCATTTTTTAAATAATTAGTTAGCTAGCCATTTAGCTAGCTAGTTAATTAGTTAGTTTATTTATTTAATTAGTTAGTCAGTCATTCGGTCACCCATCAGTTAGTTAATCATTCCTTCAGTCATATATATATATATATATATATATATGTGCCTGTTTTCGTACAGTTATAAGTTAACATTTTTTTATAATTTTTTACAAATTAAAGAATGACAGATTTATATTTTCTTATAAGATGGTTATGTAGAGCAATAGTAAGTTCCCTTTTCGGAGATGTGAATATTATTAATCCAGAGAATGTTCCCTTATATGGATCTGTTATATTTGTTGGTAACCATAACAATCAGTTTATTGATGCTTGTGTATTAATAGCCAATATTCCACGGCAGGTAAGATTTATAATAGCAGAAAAATCAATGAGACGGGCAGTAATTGGAAAACTAGCAAGTATAGTAGGATGTATAAGTGTAAAAAGACCAGATGATTTAAAATTTAAAGGTATAGGTCATATTTTTTGGGAAAAAGATCAAAAATTAATAAAAGGAATAAACACAAGGTTTAAATTAGATGTACAACCAGGTGATAAATTATTAACACAAAATCGTATATTTAGTGTAAATAAAATAGAATCTGAGACAGAACTTTATATTTATGATACAATTAATATTGAATGTGATGATATAATTAATGGAGTATCTTTTCGAATAATCCCTAAAGTAAATCAAACGGAAGTTTATAATTTAGTAACAAATAGTTTAAAAAATGGTGATACTATCGGTATATTTCCAGAAGGTGGATCACATGATAGAACAAATTTACTTCCACTTAAACCAGGTGTTGCTATTATGACATTATGTGCATTAGCAGACGGAATGGAAGATGTTTCTATTATACCTATAGGTTTATCATATTCAAAATTATACCAATTACAAGGTTGTGTAACATTATTTTATGGTGACGCAATTATTGTAAATCAAGATTTATGTAAAGATTATAATATTAATAAAAGAGAAACTATAAGTAAATTATTAATAAAGATTGAAGAAGGTATGAGAAGTTGTATGTTAACATCGAAAGATCATAATACAAGTAGATGTATTGAATTGTGTGTTAGTTTATATACACCTGAAAGAATGACTATTTCAAAAAATAAAATATATAATAATCTTCAACTATTTTGTAAAATGTTTTGGAAATTTGGTAATTCAAAAGAAATACAATCTTTATGTTATGAATTAAATTGTTATGAAAAATTATTAAATGCAAATAAAATAAAAGATGATGAAGTATGGATGCTTAAACAATCTACTTCAGCTGCTACATTGAAATTTATAGAACATATATGTAGTCTTATTTTTTGTGTAATATTTGGTATGACTTTTTCGTTTTTATGGTTACCTTTAGTTGCTATATCTATTTATTTGGCTGAAAATCATAGAAAAACATCACTTAAAAATAGTACTGTTAAAATTCAAGGTGGTGATGTAGTAGCAAGTTATAAAGTTTTAGTGTTATTAGTGTTATTACCAACTTTTAATTTAATGTATGGTTTATTTTTTAGTCTTTATATTTATGAAACATGGTTAAAAAGGATTGCATTTATGATAGTAAGTATATGTATATTACCTATTTGTTATTATATAAATTTAAATTATTCTGTACAAATACCAACATTGTTAAGGCAGATGAAAATATTATTAAAAGTTATATGTGGTATAATTAATGTATGGAGAGATAATGAAAGAGAGCTTATAAATACAAGACATGAATTACAATTAAAAGTTCGTAATGTTGTTTCCACATTAGGACATCATGTATCTGATAATTTTTTAGAACAACTATATAGAAATGTACCAAAATTTGTAGTAGATGCTGACACAAAAAGATTAATTATGGGTAAAGATGAATGGGTTCCTATTATTGAGCGTTCACAGTTGGAATACAGAGAAGAAATTTTATGACACTTTTTGTGGTTACTTCTTTTTGTAGCTACTTCTTTTTTAGCTACTTCTTTTTTAGCTACTTCTTTTGTATTGCTTAAGTCTACGCGCGCGTGCACACACACACACATGTGACAAAATGGATGGTATAAATGCGAATATAAAATTAAAAAAAAAAAAATAAATAAATAAAATAAGAAATAATGCGTACATTTAATATACATAATTATATTATGTCATTAAAAAAAAATTGATGTACACATGCTATATTCATAGGTAAACATGTGCGTATAAATATGTCCTTATACATACGTATATTCATACACGCGAACAATTTGTGGCTATGTTTTTAATTTTTATATATATTTTGCAGTTTTTAAATGTTATATACATATATATATATATATATATATATACATCATGCATCGCATCAAAAGTATAACTTGCACATAAAAAAAAAAAAAAAAAAAAAAAAAAAACTGCATCTTGTGTTAATAAAATTTTCCTTATGTTTGTTTATTTTAAATAATTATAAATACATATACACATATACACATTTATGTATACAATATTTCTTTGATTATTGAACTATCTTGCATTTTATAATTTTTTTTTTTTCATTTTTTTTTTTTTTTTTCGGTATATGCTTACATTTATTTTTTTTATACAAACAATTTTAAACTGTTAACTTGTTTTTTGTTTAATTTTTTAACCTTTTAACCTTTTAACCTTAACATTCTTGCATTATATAAATAAAATATCTTACTCGTATGTGTATATATATATATACACATGTGCTAACACATGAATATATTAAAAAGAAAGAAAAAAAAGCGATATACGTATATAAGTTACATAAGTGCAAATGTTATTAAGGATGAAAAATAATATAAAAGACATAATAGTGATATTTAATTAGTTCGTCCTTTTTCATTCTAAATGTTTTTTATAACTAAAATGTGTTATATTTCATAATTGAAAAAAAGGTGTAAAAAGATAAACACAGATAATATACACATCGGGTATATGTATAAGTCACTGTTGTTAAAAACAAAAAAAAAATTAAATAAATAAGTTTGTTAATAAAAAGCAAACATGTAGGAATCATGAGTGGGCATTTAAAGGGTATTTAAAGATATGCATAAATATACACATATATGTATAAAACTAAACACATTTAAAAAATCACAAACATTAAAAACATTTTATGACAATTGTAAAAATATGTTTTGAATTTTATTATTTCCTCGCACGTGTATATATATATATATATTACTAAATTTTAAAAAACCGATGTATGCGCTAGTTAGCTGTTTTTTTTTTTTTTTTTTTTTTTATTTTTTTTTTTTTTTTCATTCCCCCTTTTTGTGCATTTTACACTTATTAATAAACAAAAGCAACTGATCATAGGAAGTAACAAAAAAAGTGTAAATCCACATGAAAATAAAAGATATAAAAGAATAAAGCGTATAAAAAAAAGGTTTGATTTTTTTTTCATCATTTATTAATGGTTTTTCTTTAAGTCTTTGAAAGATATATTTCATCATATACTTTTCTTTTTCTAAATGTAATTTTTTTTTTTTTTGTACTAATTCTATTAAATTAATTAGAGAGCTATTTTTATCAATTTTAATTCCTTCTTTTAACACTTCTATTGCTTTGTCATATTCACCTAACATAAAATATCCCTTACCTAGCCTAAAATATATTTTTACATTTGTTTTATCATTTTTTTGTGCCAGTAAAGAGTATTTAACACATTCAGAATATTCATTTAATTTCATATAACCTTGAGCAATATTGCTACAATATGTAGAGTGCATTTTTTGAAATATTTTTAAACGTTCACTAGTTAATTCGTTTTTTTTTGATAAAATATAATTTATTGATTTTAATCCTCTTTCCCATGTATCTACAGCTCCTTTATAATCTCCATTTTTATATTTTTCATTGGCGTCATCTTTAGTTTCTTTTTCATTTTCTGAAGAGTTAGTACTTGCTAAATCATTATTAACTTTATTTTTTAATTCCACATATTTTTCACTTTTGTTTAAATTGTTAATGTGTTTGGCTTCCCCATCCTCTGTTGTATATGTTGTACATTTATGTTCTTCTGATAAATTACTACTTTTGTTGTTACATGTGACACTGTTCACAATTTCACCATTATCTTCACTATTATTATTTTCACTATTATTATTATTATTATTATTATTGTTACTATTATTATTATTACTTTCACCTTTCATAGTAGAATTATAAAACAATGCTTTTATTTTTATTTTACTATTCGATATTGTTCATTCACGATTGTTCATACTATTTTGTATTTTTTATTTTACATACACTATTATATATTCTTTATTCTTTTTTTTTTATTTTGTATTGACTGTTATATATATTTTCTGTTTTTGCATAAACTGTTTTTTAAATAGCCCTTATTATTATTATTTTTTATTTTTTTATTTTTTTATTTTTTTTTTTTTTTTTTTTTTTCAATTAACGAATTGATATATGACACTTTTATATATTTATTTTACTAACACGTTTTTGCATTTGCTTAGTACGATTTATAAAATTGTAGTGTATATAAGTTATTCAACTGCAGAGTAAAAAAAAAAAAAAAAAAAAAAAAAAAAAAAAATAACTTTTTATTTTAAGAGCACTATATATATATATATATATGTTTATGTATTGTGTTTATTCTTAATAACTTTATACATTTTTGCATTTTTGTTTACATGTGCACTTTTTTAAATTTGGATAAAAAAAAAAAAAAAAAGGATAGATTGGCAGATAGATATATAGAAAGACAATTCTTTGCATGTTAATTCTTTTGAGCACCATTACAATTATCTTTTTATAATTACCTTTTGTGTTTTTTTTTCACTATGTAAGTCAAAATGTGTTGCTTAAGTCATAATGGTTCGTTATTGTTTTAAATTTATGAAAAAAAAAAAAAAATAAATAAAATAAAAAACATAATTAAATATGCAGATGAAATAACTAATGAATAAAAATCTCGGTACATAAACGAGTCTCTCTAAAAGAGTATGTTCAAACATATTAAATGCATATATATATATATATATATATATATATATATAAGAACAAGGTACGTGTACCAATTAAAGAATTTTTTTCAATTTTTTACTACATCTTTGTTTATTTTATTTTATTTTTTTTTTTTTTGATGAGACAAATATATAATTAGCTCTTATATTGGCACCATTACAGTCAATTTAATAATAGTTGTTATAAATCAATAAATTATGATTTAATAAAACAATTAAGATTAAGGTAAATGTTTTCAATGTGAGTTGAAAGGAAAGTTTTTTTTTTTTTTTTTTCTTAATAGGTAATGGTGTATCTCGATAACAAAACAGTAAAGAAAGTGTATTATATATATATATATATATATGTATATATATTTTTTTGCACGTATATATTTTTTTTTTGCACGTATATATATGTTTTATATGAGATCACAATGTATGCGGGCTAGAAGTATTGGCAAAAAAAAAAAAAATATATATAGCGCTCCATAAGTACGTACATATATATACATATATGTAGTATGTATGTATGTATAATCAAAAGTAATCATAAGCATCCAAATACTTTAAGCAATTAGTCAGTTTCTCTTTTTGTTCATATTCATCCAATCCTGGGTTAACCAAATTTTTTATTTTTAGCATCGAAACATTAGCTGAGCTATCTCCACACAAAAGTATGTCATTTTTATTAAACATTCTAAAATTGGGGGAGAAATAAAAAAGTGTAAAAATATAAACGTATATATTTATTCAACGCATGAGTATATATATGTATGACTATGTAAACACACATGAAGTAACAAAAAAAACTGGTCTTACTTTAAAGATAACATTTTAGATGATTCAGCAACATTAGGATAAAATATAACTAGTGGGTCTTTTGAGATAAAATCGAAGTCCCATAATTCCACTCTTCCATCATCTGCACAACTAAAGAAAGAAGTGGAATTGTTGGGTAACCTGAAAAATAAAAAATGGGTAAATAAATGCATCAATAAAATAAGCATAACATTAAGTCCATAAACTAACTAAACTAATATGAGGACATTTCATTTTATTAACATTTTTTTTTTTTTTTTTTTTTTTTAACACAAATTTAACCATAATATATCATTGATCGAGGTAAAAGAGTTTTTCGATTTAAAAGTTGTTATTTGGTTGTTATAAAATTTGTTCCACAATTTGGTTGTACTATCTTCTCCAGCACTTAAAAAAATATCATGATCGAATGGATTTATTTTTATTTTATTTACAGCTCCAAAATGTGCATAGTAACAATTTAAATAGGATTTTTCATAGCAACTGTTGCATCTGTATATTATTCCGTTCCGTGTCCCTAATATAGTATAATAACGCAAAAAAAAAAAAAAAAAAATTAAAAAAAAAAAAAAAAAAAAAAAAAAAACGGAACAAATAAAAAAAAAGCGAAAAAAACGGAACAAATAAAAAAAAAGCGAAAAAAACGGAACAAATAAAAAAAAGGCGAAAAAAACGGAACAAATAAAAAAAAGGCGAAAAAAACGGAACAAATAAAAAAAAGGAGAAAAAAAAAAATAATGTTTTGCCTTATTGAATAGTTCTTTACCCAAGTAGTAATAAGAATGTATTGGTTTAATTTTTTTTTCAGTAATATTTTCGGTAACATTTGTATAATGATTTAATAGCTCTTGTTCTTTAGATATAGATTTAATATATTTTTTATCTGTCTTTGTATCATTTACTTCCCCATCCTTTTTTGCTTCTTCGTTATCCAAAGAGGTGTCTGTTTTATTTTTTAAATGTAAACTTGATTGTATGTTAATGTCATTTGTATTATTTGTTACATTGTTGTTATCTATGTCTTTATATTTATCAATTTGCTCATTTAAATTTTTCGAAATTTTGTTATTATTTATATTGCTAATAATAAAATTTTTATCATGACGTATATATGTATCTATATCTATGCAACTTAAAGAAGAATTGAATTTTGTGTAAATAAAGTTTTTATTTTCAAATATAAAAGATAAATCTTGGTATAATTTATTTTTTTTATTTTTTATATAAAGTATATGTTTATTTGTTAATTCTTTTTTTATATTCCATTGATACACATGACCATTTTCATGTGCAGTATAAAAAATAAGTTCAATTTCATTATTCGCATAATTATTATTATTTTTAAATGTAAAATCATAAATAGGTTCAAAACTGTTTTCAAAATATTTTTCTATTGTTTCAGATGTTAATAAAGGATACATACCTGTATTAGTAGTTGCAGTAGCAGTAGCAGTTGTAGAGGCAGTGTTACCATTATTGTTACTATAACTGATAGTATTAGTATTTGTGCCGGTTCTTATATCATAAATGTATATATGTCCATTTGCTAATGCTGCTACTAATATATTAGGGTTATTGTTAGAATATTTAATTTTCATAACACTCGAATCTAGGTTATACAAAAGTAATGGATACGTTGGATTTATAAAACTAAATACAGCTATATTTCCTTTACTATTTTGATAAGTACCTATATCTAATGTATTAGAATAACTAGCTGTAATATAATCATCATAAAAATAGTTGGTATCTATAGATGTTACATTTTTTTCTAATTTTTTATAATAAAAAAGAAATAATTTATTTATTGATATATTTTTTAAATATTGTTTTATTTTATGATTATATAAATAACGTGTTTTTTTATCTTCTCTTTGTTCATCATTTATCACATTTTCTAAGTTATCTTTATAATGTAACCCGTCAATATTAATGTTACTATCGTATGTATACAAATAATTATCACCACCATCATTTTCTTTTGTTTTTTTTTTTAGTTTAATTATACTACCATTAACAGAAGTAAAACTTGCTTTTTTTTTTAAAAAGTGGGATATTTTACTTTTTTCTGAGTTTTCATTTATCAAAGTGAAAGCTTTTTTTGCTTTTGTTGTGTTATTCATGTTATTATTACTTTTGTTAGTGTTGACGTAGTTTAAATTAGTGCTAGCATGTGTTTCGGTGCCAGTACCGGTACCAGTGCTAATAGTATTATTGTTGCTACTACTACTATTACTACTACTATTACTACTATTTCTGCTACTTTTCCTACTTTTATTATTGTTTATTTTGTTAAAAACGTCGTCGATAATTAACGAGCTGATCTTCTTTATTTTTTCCTCTTTACTTTTTTCTTCAATTATTATATCAAAAAGGGTGTTACCTTTGTTTATGGTATTAGAATTTGATTGATACGTATTACCACTTGTTTGACCAACATCTACCCCCATCGGATCCTTTCCAATTATGTAATCATTTTTCATTGTATCAGGTATCCCAGTTGTTCCATCTACATCTGTTTGTTTATCTAGTTTATTTTTATTATATATTAATTTTTTTTTAATTTCTTTTCTGATTTTGTTTTTGAATTCTTTTGCTCGAATATATTTTGTAATTTTTTTTTTTTTTTTTTTAGTTAAAGTAATTAGATTTTTTTTTATTAAATTAGTCATAGCAGTGTAATCTAATTTTTCCATATTTTTTTGAGCATCCATTACTTTTGATTCATTTTTTTCTATATCATTCAATTTGTATAATACTTTGTTAATTTTATTAAAATTTATTAATTTTTTAAAATTCTTTTGAATTTTTATTTTTATAATAATTTTTTTTTTTTTATAACTAATACTATTATTAGTAAGAGGATCATAATTTTCACCATCGAATATTTTTATTTTGTTACACATATCGATCTTTTTTTCTTTAATATAATTTAAATAAATATTTTTATAAATTAATTGTTCATAATAATAAATGTTTTGTGCTATATACTTTTCAATATCTCTTAATAGTAATATAAATGTTAATGTATTAATATTTTTTTTTTTATTATTTATTTTCCATGGTAATACATTTTCTTCTTCATTTTCCTCTTCTACAACATTTTGTAACAATTCATTCTCATCAGTTTGTTTTCTCTTCTTTTTAATTATAGATCGTACTAAGTACTCGTCATCACTCAGACTGTCTAAAAAATGTAAAGCAGAAACAAATCAAATAAATAAGTAAATAAATGAGTAAATAAATAAGTGAACAAATAAATAAGTAAATAAATAAATGAATAAATAAATAAATAAATAAGTGAACAAATAAATAAGTAAATAAATAAATGAATAAATAAATGAATAAGTAAATAAACAAAAGAGTAAACAAATAAATGAGTAAGTAAATAAAATAAATAAGTAAATAAATAAATAAATAAATAAATGAATAAGTAAATAAATAAATAAACAAAAAATGAATAAGTAAATAAATAAATAAACAAAAGAGTAAACAAATAAATGAGTAAGTAAATAAATAAATAGTGAAAGAACGGGTGGGTTTAAAAAGTGTACATATATATATGTATATATTTTATAAATGTGAAAAAAAAGAAAAAAAAAGTGTTACTTGTTAAAAATTTCAACGATTTTGTACTTTTCATTTTACTTCGACTTCTAAATGTTCTACTTTTATTTGATAAAGTTCTAGATATGTTTCTAGATGATAACCAATTACTATATATACTGTTTGTTTTTTTAGATTTAAAATAAGATTTATTTATAACAGATGATTGTTTTTCAGCACTACTTTTATCAGTGACTTGAACCCACATATTCTTTTTTAAAACCATGTGTTCTTTAACATCTAAAGATTCTTTATATTCTTCTATAATGCTTTTAAATTTTTTATTTCTATATTTTAAAAACTCCTTGTGTAACACTTCGGATCTGTATAAATATAAGATTGCAGGGGGGAAGATATACGCGTAGGTGCGTGTTGACGTGTATATATGTATATATTTATATATATGCATAACAGTAAGTAGCTCAAAAAAAATATATATATATATATATATATACTATAATCTTTGCATATATATAAATATATAAGCATTTTTTTTGAACTTTGTTCTGTAACTACGATACATACTAAATATAATTATATTTAAATATATAAATACAAAAAGTTGTAACATCAATTAAATTGTTTAATAGCTTAGTCTACATCAATATCCTATCGTACTGTTTCGTATCACATCATACTGTTTCGTATCACATCATACTGTTTCGTATCACATCGTACTGTTTCGTATCACATCGTACTGTTTCGTATCAGATCGTACTGTTTCGTATCAGATCGTACTGTTTCGTATCAGATCGTAACGATTTTGCCTATTACTCTGTAGCACTATAATATATATATATATACATATTTATCCATGCAATTATGCACATAATTTAACTTGTTTAAAGCGTTCCTTAGAATTAATTTATGCAATTTATATAAATTCGTTTGAGAACTTTTATCTTGTTTGTTAATAGTAGACACATATACATCTTTATTTTTTTTAAAAATATTTAAAGTTTGCATTGACTTATTAACATAATTACTTTCATCATTTTTTAACAACTTTTCATATCGTTCGTTTGCTTTTTCAATAATTTCTTTTTCTTTTTCTACGTCATTTAATAAATTGGGTATGTTGAACACAATTATTGTTTCTGTTTCACTTAGTAAAATTTCTAAAAAAAAAACGAAAAAAAACATACACATATAAAACATGCATATCTGCGTAGAAATAAATGCATTAAAACCGATTTAATTTATTTATTACTATCATAAAGTTTTAGTATATTTTCTTCATATTGAAAATGCTTTGAGCAAGCTGTTAAATTTATATCGTTCAATTTGTGTTTTTGTTTATAAACTTGTTGTAATTTTTTATTTAGAATAACATCATTATTTTTTTGATTTTGAAGTACTATCATTTCATCTTTTTTTTCATTTACATTTGGTTCTACAATACCACTTTTATCATTTTCATTAAGTAGTAGTGATTCTTTTTTTTGGTTAGCTATTTTATTTTTATTATCAAAATGTTGTAATAAATAATCTAAAAAAATCGTCAGAATAGAAAGATAGTAAGGTTGTTTATTTAGGTAAAATGTTTACATACTCACATGTATTTAATATATATGTTATTTGTTTTATCTACAAGTATTTACTACAAGTATTTTATATGTTGTGGAACATCACACAAACGAACATATATATTAATAACAAAATTGTATCGAAACAAATGGAAAGGTATGTATATATATATATAACTTTTTTTTATTAGAACATTTTTGCTGTGTGCATAATAACGTATATACATGTCCATTTTATAACCTTATTTTTTATGCATTTTGTTATTACCAATTTTATCTAATGACTTTTTTGTTTCAGTATCAATAAAATTTAAATATATTGGTTTTGGAGTTATCTTTTTATTATCTAACAATATTTCGATTTGTTCACCTTAAAAGAAAAAAAAAAAAAAAAAAGTATTATATCAAGTGGTTATGTAAAAAAAAAAAAAAAAAAAAAACTATAATTTGTATATACCTAATTTTTCATTTTATTAATTCGTTTGATCATATGCTTATTTAGTTGCAATTACTATTCTTTTTCTTGTTTTTCTTGTTTTTTTTTTTTTTTTTTTTTTTTGCTAACCTTTAAAACTTTCATTGTTCTTATGCGACTTATTAAAATATATTTTACTCATATTATATTTTATTTTTTTATCAGAATTTAACGTTTGCTCCATTTTTACAATTCTTTATTTTTGATTGTTCTAAAAACAGCTTGTTAGCTGTCAAGTAAATCACAAAAAAAAAAAAAAAAAAAACGTATTATGTTTGGAATTATTACTATTGTTTTTACAAATAAACACTATATTATTTCTTTTATTTTTGGGTGTACATGTCGGTTATACAATCATAGTACTAATAACACACATATATATATATATATATATATATATATATATATATATATGTACAAATATGTATAAACTTATATATATGTTCTGCGCGTTATTAACACATAACAAACATGACGGTATAGACCCCCACACGTATATACATATATATATACATATATGCGACTATAACCAAACGTGTGCATACATACTTGTAGTGTTTTTTTTTTTTTTTTTACAAAAGCCAAGCATAACAATTCTTCTGTATATTTTTTTTCTTTTTATTTATTACTTTTCTACTACTCAAATAAAAAAAATGCATTCATAAACTTTCTAATTTTTTTTTTTTTTTTTACTTATCTAACTTTTAAAAAAGTTATACTCATGTTATTAAATTGTGCTTATAAAAAAAAAAAAATAAAATAAAATAAAATGATGACAAGAAAAATTATAATAAAAACACTTTTTTTATTTTTTATTTTTTAATGAGTGATGATTTAAAATGGGAAAAAAAAGAGAAAAAAAGAAAAATAGAGTAAAATGGAGAAGAAAAGCATATATTTATTTAATTTAAAAAAAAAGCTTATGTTTAAGTAAAAAAAAAAAAAAAAAAAAGCATAAAATTAAGTTAAAAAAAAAAAAAAAAAAAAGTAAAATTAAAGAGGCGTACACACAAAAACATGTAAGCCAAAAATATATAAATATAATGCATACAATAAATATATACCACGTAGGACAGCTAAAACAAAATGTTTGTTTTAAAAAAAGAAATTTCTGTTTTAAAAATAGAAATGTCTGTTTTAAAAATAAAAATGTCTGTTTTAAAAATAGAAATGTCTGTTTTAAAAAATGGATTGAGTAAAAGGTGTTTCGTCACAATAAATGATAAAATTAAAAATCCTACAAAAAACAATGAGGAAAGAAACACAATGAAGGAACAGCTTTTTCTTTTTTCAAAAGAAAAGTTTTATAATTTTAAAAAAGCAAATATACAAAATTTAAGCAATAGAGAAATATTGTATTATATAGGATATTATAGCAAAAATAAATTATTTACATCAGCCTTATTAAAATCGATAATGAAAGAATTACAAATAAAAGTAAGGAGTAGTATTCAATGTATATCTTCTAATTTTGATAGTAACCCCCAAAATATATTAAATTCTAATTGTTATGATGAAACAAAAACAATAAAAAAACCTTTTTTTGATATCCATGATTTAATCAAAGTTTATTTAAACATTTGTTATATAAATTCTTATTTTTTTTTAAAAGAAAAACAAACAGATAATTTAGAAAAAAAAAAAAAAGGAGACGTTTTGGTAAACACCACAAATGAGAAAGCAAAAGCCTTAACAAAGATCGTAGCAAAGACTGTAGAAGATCAGATTGAAACGATTAGCATTCTGAAGTCCAAAGATGTTAATTCCGCCAAGTTAGTATCAAAAGAAGAAGATAAAAACGAAATAGTGTCGAGTCATGAATATAAAACACTTCCCAGTAACATTTATGACAATAAAAATAACAACAGCAAAAATAACGACAACAGCAAAAATAACGACAACAACAAAAATAACGACAACAACAAAAATAACGACAACAACAACAACAATAATGGCATAACTCATGACGTATTTAAAAATGATAAATTAATTTCTATAAAACGCGAAGATAAGACAGCATCAAATTTTGCATGTAATGAACATGTTAAAGATATATTTTATTTAATTACTGTTTTTTTCCTTCAAAATCTAAATATTTTAAACAATCATTATTTATGTCGTTTTTTTTATGGATATAATAAAAGTAAATTTTGTAATGAAAGCTATTTGCACAATTTATGTTTTGAAATAATTAAAAGAATAAAAAAAATGCGAACATATCATTTATATTTAATTTTTATGAACTGCTATTATTTAAAATATATTGATAAAACATTTCTACATATAGTGTTAATTAATGTTATACGTAAATTATCGCAATTACCATGTGAGGCTATATGCCAAATTTTACCTATTGTTCCATTATTTATAAAATCAGATAAAATAGTTTTTAAAATAAATGTTATATATTCCAAAAAAATAGCTAGCTTTAATCAAGTTAATCATTTGGCTAGTTTATTTAAAAAAATGCTGCAACATAACTTTATATCACAAAAAAATATTTTTTTAAGTTTCAAGTACTTAAATAAGTTTTTGGAAATAAAAAAAAAAAAAAAGGAATATAACAAACAGAACAAAGAGAGTGAAGAATATAGTAGTAAAAGTGAAAAAATAAATTTGTGTGTCGATAATGATAAAAATAAAGTTTATGAAATTTTAAATAATTTTGACTCATTTAATTATGAAACTTGTAAAAAAAAAAAAAAAAAAATGATTAATCATATAGATAATATAAATTGTTTGGAAGAAAATTACTATCAAAATTTGAAAAATGCTGATAAAATAGATGACCAAGAATTTAGTAATTGTATTGACATAGATGATAGTAATAGTAGTGACAACGTAGAAGACAGTTTAGATTGTCACACAGACACAAAAACAAACAAATATGTCGAATTACTTAAAAACGAACAAATAACAAATAACGAAATCATAATGAATAAAGACAGTGGTAAAGAGTTAAAAGAGAAAGATACTTTATTTTTTGATCTTAAATTAATAGATATGTATTTAAGACATAATTTTAGCAATATATATGACTTGTTACCAATATATTATAAAAATTTCCTTCGAAAAGTACGAAATACAGCATGTAATATTAATAAAAATTTACAAGGAGAAAAAGAAATATATATTTTAAAAAAATATATAAAACTATTAAATTATAATTTTATAACATTTGCATATGGACCTTATATTTTACATATATGCGATCCTTTTAATAAAATATATATTGAATGGAAAGATATGTGGAATTTATATCCACAGTATGAACAGGTATTTCAAAAAAGTTTTTATATTCATAAAACTTATCATTTAAAAAGGGAAGGATTTAAACAAATTATAATTTGTCATGATTTTTACACAAAGTGTCAAAACGAGAAAGAAAAAATCAAATATATCAGCTCTATTTTGTCTCTTACTGATTTTTCCAAATGTACACCTCTCATGGTAAATACAAATAAAGATGATCCCATTTCGCTGCAGTTGCCTAGTATATGTTTATAGTTGTCTAACATTGTACTTTATAAATTTAAAAATAACAACAAACTGTCTATTTTTGTTAAACTTAAGTATATAAAAACAATATGTTCACAGCATGCTTACCTTGTTAAAACTGCTTTTAAATTTGTTCATTTTTTGCTGTTTATTCTTTTTATTTTCTGCTTATTCTTTTTATTTTGCTTTTATTTTGTTTTAAATTTTTTTTTTTTTGTAAATGACTGATCTCTTCCTTTTTTTTTTTTTTTTGTTCTTTTTTATTATTTGTAAAAATTTAAACATAATACATTTTTAAAACACATTTTTAAAACAATACATTTTTAAAGCAGCACATTTTTAAAACAATACATTTTTAAAGCAGCACATTTTTAAAACAATACATTTTTAAAGCAGCACATTTTTAAAACAATACATTTTTAAAGCAACACATTTTTAAAACACATTTTTAAAACAATACATTTTTAAAGCAGCACATTTTTAAAACAATACATTTTTAAAGCAACACATTTTTAAAACAATACATTTTTAAAGCAGCACATTTTTAAAAGCGAATAAAAGTTTTTTAATTGTGCCTAAACAACAATTTATTTTTTTGACATGTATTTTTGTTTTATTAAATTCTAACTCACATAAAACGGCGTTCACATATATATATATATATATATACGTACATGTAGACTATTCTAATTTTGTGACAAATTCAGGTTAATTTAAAAAACGAAAAAAACAAATTATAATAAATTAGAACTAAACAAATTAAGCTACAATAAAACAGAACTAAACAGAGCAAAAAAAAAAAAAAAAAAAAAAAAAAAACTCACTATACTAGCAATAAAAATTGGTATAATTGGTATATAATAATACTCATAAAAGGAAAAACTGTAATATGATAAAAACATAATAGTGATGTAATAATCACTTCCATTAACATATAATCCCAAGCTTTGTTCTATTTAAAAATGTTTTATTTATTATCTTATGTATTAAAAAAAAAAAAAAAAAAAAAAAAGTTTACCATAAATACGAACATTAATATAAAGCATATTTATACACAATGAGAAAAAAAAAATTTTTTTTTTTTTTTCCACATCCTGCTATGTTTAACACGTTTTATTGGTTTGGTTTATTGTTCGTCTTCTATTTTTTTTTTTTTTTTTTTTTTTTTTTCTATAAGCTTCCTTTTTCTATACAATAGTTACATAACAAAAAAACTTACAAATAACTACATCATGGTACGTCATGCATAAGGGCAGTTAATCCACCTGTCACTGTTTTTAAAAAAAGTACACATATAGGTAAGAAGAGAATGATACTTTATTTATATCATAAAAGTTATCATAAGTATAAACATTATCAAAATTTAACTTTTTGTATAAATTAATAGCAGCTTTGTTATAATCTATTACATGTAAATACATATACAAGGGGATAGTCGAATTAGAACACTCCACATTATCATCAGTGTCATTTTCAAGTGCATAACTTTTATCACCATTTTTATCACCATTTTTACCACGATTTTTAGCCTGTTCAGCTGTAATAATTAAATCCAAATTAATTTTTTCTTTTATATTATATGCATCAAAGGTATTTAAAAAGAAATTAACAATTTTTTTATTTGAATTTCGATAAGGGAGTGTATTTATATATGGGGAAATGTAAGAACTAAAACTAACAAAATTATTTTTAATTTCTTCCGTGTTTGTTACTATTTCGCAATTTTTTATAAAAATATTATCATATAAATGACGTAAAGGATCTTGTTGTATATATTTTTTATACAACTCTTTTAATACTCTGTTACATATACTATAACTTTTTTTTTTACATTTTTTTTTATTCTTATGCATTGAATTAGCATTAGGTTTAATATATTGTGTTTTATTACAGCTACTATTTTGAATAATATTATTTTCGGGGTTTATATAATTATTATCACTGTTATTATTATTATGACTTAATTTATCACAGTCTTTTTTAATATTGTTATTGATGTTATGTGTCATTTTTTTACTAATACGCATTTTTTCTGTTTCATATGTACCCGTTTTATTTGCATCAGTTTTATTTGCATCAGTTTTATTTGCATCAGTTTTATTTGCATCAGTTTCGTTTTTTTTTTTTACAATTAGGTTTTTGTTGCATATATTTTCTTTTTGATGAAAGGAATAAGCAACTTGATTACCGGAAAGGTATTTTGGGTCGTCCGTACAAAGTTCATTTTTTCTTTCTTCTTTAAAATTATGGTGATAACTGTCATCTACAATATCTCTACCATCACTACTGTAATCGCTATCATCATCATCGTATGTTTCTTCATGTCTTTCATCATGTGTTTCGTCATCCGTCTCGTCATTTGTTTCGTCACTATTTCCATTAGAAGTGCTGAAAAAATCTCCTTTTTTTATTTGATTAGTCATACTATAAAACATATCATTGTTTACAAGACAATAGAAGTTATTATCATAAATAAATATTTTATATATAATAAAATAGAAATAAAATAAAGTATATTTAATTAGATAGGAAGCTAAATTAAAGCCTCTAAAATATTCACTTATCCCAACTGTTAGAATATATATACTTTTTATATTTTTTTTTAAATATTTTTTTGATGATATTTTTGTATTTTTATTTAAATAAATTTGTTCATGTAATTTTTTTTCAAATATTGCATCTTTTTTTAAGTTTTTTAATTTTAAGTTCTTTAAATTGGTTAATGACTTATGTAATTTTAACAACTTATGCCGACTATGAATATAGTTGTCGCTATTGTGACCACTATTATTGCCATTATTGTTATAAGCACTCATATTATTATTATTATTATTATTATTATTATTATTATTATTAGTATTATTATTATTATTATTATTATTAGTATTATTATTATTATTATTATTAGTATTATTATTATTAGTATTATTATTATTAGTATTAGTATTATTATTATTATTATTATTATTATTATTATTATTATTATTATTATTATTATTTCTGAAATGTATTCTACTACTAGAAATATAATTTATATTTTTTTGTTCATTTGGTAAATCATTGGAATACGACTGACCTTTTAAATTGTTATTTCCATCTGGGTATGTACCATCATACATACTTGTATCTACTACAGTGTTTGTGTTTACCACTTGTTCATTATTTTTTTCATCAATTTTATTATTTTCACGATCTCTATTATTTTTATTATTGTCACTTTTTCCATTCTTATTAAAAATATGAATAATTTTATTTATTCCAGTATTACGATTTTTTTTTTCTAAAGGGTTGTAACATTCTAAAAAGCTTTTAGATGTATTATACATATATTGCAAATAGCCTTTTTTTACTTTTTTATTGTTATCATACTTATTTTGGTAATGGTTATATATATTAACAAAATCTTTTTCATTTCCCCCATTTTCATAATTAATTAAAGTCGATATGGAACCGATTAAATAATCTTTTTTTACATTTACTTTTGTGTTACTTTTATTCTTTTGTAACATATTATTGTTAAACGAACATGTTTTTTCGATTCCATCATATGTGAATTCTTCCATTAAATTTATACTTGTTTCTTTGTATGTTATATCTTTTTTTTTTAATTCTTTGTACATATCTTCAATACTGCTATCGTTATTAATACTCTTTGAGTTTGAACTTTTGTTATTACTGTTGCTATTACTGTGGCTATTGTTACTTATATGTTCTATATTCATGCTCCACTCATTTGGCATTTCAGATTTGTCAGTTTTAACAGATGGGAATATTTTGTTTATGACATCCTGAGAGGTGTTATTCAAAGTGTCTATAACGGCAGTAACTGATTCATTGCGGTTGTTTTTTTTATTATTTATTTTTTCATTTACATTCGTTCTATTAAGAATATTCATATCTTGATTTATTTCACAGTTAGTTGTTATATTTTTTTTTTTTTCATCATCTTCATTAAATTTTAGATTTGGACAAGTATTACTGTAATGTATATTTTTGAAACTCGTATTAATATTTTTGTTTTTAGCTTTTTTTTTTTTATAAATAATATTATCATCTAAAAATTTTATGTAATTTATTAAAACATCCTTTTCACTTACTTTTTCTATATTTTTTTTTTTAAGTAACGAAATAATATAATTACTATTAACATAATCGACAAATGAAAAAGGTAAAAAAAGACCTAAAGAAAATATTTCTTCATCTTTCCATTTTTTGTTTATTATTTTTATTTGTTTTTTTTTTTCTCCTTTATTATTATTATTATTATCATTGTATGTATTATTATCATTGTATGTATTGTTATCATTGTATGTATTATTATCATTATATGTATTATTATCATTGTATGTATTATTATCATTGTATGTATTATTATCATTGTATGTATTATTATCATTGTATGTATTATTATCATTGTATGTATTATTATCATTATATGTATTATTATCATTGTATGTATTATTAGCTGTTTTAAATGTTTGTTCTTGATTTGTGTTTTTATTTGTAATAGTGTTCAATGATTTATCACTATTTCTGTTTTTGTTGTTATTACCATTATTATCATTATTAAAAAAATTTATCCGTTTGTTTATTTGTTTATCCTTATCTCGATTTGAATCAGTAGAACTTGAATCGCTTTCCTTATTTACACTATTTTCTACATTTTTACTGTTACTAACAGTATTCAACGAACTTGATATTTTTTCTGTTATCCTCACAATAAAATCATCAACTATTTTATTATCATCAAAATTACAAATACTAAAGTAAAAATTTGGATGATATTTGACAGGAAAAAGTTCTCTATGTAATTCATATACATCTTCGATGTCGGTATCTTTTATACAACGAAAATATATTAAATTTAAAATATTTAATTTTTTAATTATTTTTTGTAATACTATTTCTCTATTATAAGCTAAATCTAAAAAAAGTCGAGTACTTAAAGGTTGTTCATTTATGTTACTAGGCAACGCTGAAGATGTTGATATCGACTTTTTTGCAGGTTGTTTTTTAAACATATCCCATAAGCTATTTATAACTTGTTCGTATTGAAAGTCAATAAAACTGTTTTTTTTATATCTAGAATTCATATTTTTATTATTATTTGGAATAAGGAAAATCTATGTTCTTTTATGTTTTTATTCGGAATATACTTACATACATACATATATGTATAACTTATAAATTTCTTATTATTTTTTCTAATTCGCTTTATTTTGGCATTTTAGATGAACAAGAAAAGATAAAAAAAAGAAAAAAAGTCTTTCTTTTTTTTTTTTTTTTTCCTTTCAATTTTTTTTATCTTTTGCGTCTTTTTTGTATTTATGAAATATATAACTGTTTGTGGTTTAATTTGAGTACATATATATATGTATGCACATGTTTATTTATTCGTGAAAACATTAAACACTTTTTTCGTGATTATTAATATTTTAATGTTGTATCGAACTAATATATTTGTGTATATATACGCTAATGTATGTATATATTTTTATTAATAAATTGCAAACAAAATTTTATTTACTGCTCTTTAAAAAAGGTGTTTAATATTTATGTTACTTTTGTCCTTCTTTTATACTTCTTTTATACTGTTTTTATACTTCTTGTATACTTCTTTTGTACTTCTTTTGTACTTCATTAGCACACATATATTTACAAATATTATATATACAAAAAATAAAGGAATAAGACTAACAAAATTTAAAAAAAGACCTTACTTTGGTAAAAAAAAAAAAAAAAAAAAAAAAAAAGGCATAAAAGTGAAGTAAATGAAGAAGTGTAAACAATTATATCCTGTTACTATTATAAAAAATCAAAAAATCAAAGTATATAACTTGGCGAATAAAAATAACAATTAAATTAAAGATTAAATTAAAGATTAAATTAAAGATTAAATTAATGATTAAATTAATGATTAAATTAATGATTAAATTAATGATTAAATTAATGATTAAATTAATGATTAAATTAATGATTAAATTAATGATTAAATTAATGATTAAATTAATGATTAAACTTATGCATGTGATTACAAGTAAAATTATGAATGTGATTACAAATGAAGTTATAAATACGACTACTAATAATTACGAGCAAAATTATAAATACGATTACAAGTAAAATTATAAACACGATTACGAGCAAAATTATAAATATGTTTACGAATAAAATTACGGATAACAGGTTGTTAGATCTATTACGAAGGAAAGTAGTTTATCAAAACATTCTTATGTATTTGTTTTTTGTTTATCTATAAGTAAAATAAAAAAGTGCTAAAAATAGCATAAAAAAATTAAAAAAAAAAAAAAAAAGTAAAAAAAAATAAAATAATAATCACTATTACAATTATAACTATGGTAAGTATAATAATTATTATAATTATTATAATTATAGCAAGTACAATAATTATGATAATATATTATGATTTATTCTTAATGAAAAAAAAAAAAAAACGAATTGTTACTGTATAGGTGTATTATTTATTTTTATAATACATTAAACATAATATTATAATATTCATAAGCAACTGTTAATTCATATATATAATTATTCGCATCTTATATAGATATCAGATAAAAGTACATTCGCACATTATATGATATTTCGAAGTAAAAATGTCCCTCATTTGTTTTCATAAATATATATATATACTTATATGTATATATACATATATGTATATATTTATGCTATACATATACTTTTATATTTAAACAAATAATATATATATATTTTTTTTTTTTCTTTGCTCGCTGCACACCACTCGCATCAGTGTCATTTAGTATGGTTATTATATTTTATTTTAAGCTCTTAAAAATGATTTAAAAAGAAGTAAATAAAAAAGATAAAAAAAGAAAAAAAGAAAAAAATAGAAAAAAAGAAAAAAATAGAAAAAAAGAAAAGAAAAGGCGTATTTTGTCAATACCCCTGTTTCATTGATAATGTAATTAATGTTTCAAATAAAAATATATTTTTTTTAATAATCTTAAAAATATGGAAGTTTTTTATATGTTAAATTTAGCAAAATAAATAAAGTAAAAAATAAACTAAGATAACATGTCTTTTTTTTTTTTTTTTTTTTTTAATTAAGGTAGCATGTATAAATATATGCAGTAAAAACAAAGCGTTCTTTTATAATTTGTTTTGTTTTGTGAAAATTATAAAAAAAAAAAAAAAAAAAAAAAAAAAAAAAAAAAAAAAAAAAAAAAATAGTTATAACGAATGCTTATAATAGGTGTATAAATATATATATATATATATACATGTATGTTTGCATAGTTGAAATTCTTAACTCAATTATCTTCGTATAGATGAGAAATAAAAACGTTTTTAAATACATCTACACAACATAAAAAATCAAAATGAAAAAAAAAAAAAAAAAAAACTCTTAAAAATGCACTGCAAATAGATACATATGTAATATATATTTTATATGTGTATGTCAAGTATACATAATGCGCTCAATCTGTATTTTTTTTTTGATCCAGAGATAATGTTACACTTATGTACGTTTTCTTTCTTATTAATAATTCATGATCTTTATTTAGCTTTTGTATCTGTAATTTACTATTTAGTTTTATGTTTACTTTCTTGTGATCTACTGATTTTGCATATTTCCATTTGTATGTATTTATGTATGTGTATATATTTGTGTGTCCCTCTAAAGGTAAAATATATTTTTTTTTTTTTTAATACTTACATGTTTAATGTTTATTATTAGTTATGTAAGTTTTTATTCGTTCCCATTTACTCTCTTTAAGTATTCATTTGCATCAGAAACAACTTTATTTGAATGGAAATCGGAGTTCTTAAATTTAATTATTCCATATACATTCAAAGCACAAGGGAAAAATAAAAAAGAGAAAGCAGCATAGGGTTTATATAAACTTCTAAGGTCTTTCCACATGGAAAAAAAGGTATAATATAAGGCTGCCATTTTTTTTTTATTTTATTTTTTTTTTTTCTTTTTGACTACAATACTTTTGTTGTTTTTAATGTAAATTGAAAATTATTATATCTTCATTTATTGACATATATATATATAAATACATATGTATTGGAGTATACTGAGCGCAGAAATAAACAGGTTACTTTATTCAAATGTAAAATTTGGTAATATCAAAAATGTTTTAATAAACGTTCACCGATAAATTAATAACATTCGTAATTTTCTTTAACGTTTCGTATAATAATAATTAATTTTATTTTTTTAAAATTGCGTATAAAAATAATAAAAACAGGAAAAATAAAACGAATAAGTGAGATAAAAAAAATAAATGTACAAATGTATAAAAGTATAAATGTATAAAAGTGAATTAAATGATTTATATATGCAAATACTGTGAAAAAAAAAAAAAAAAAATTCTTAATTTTTTTATTTTCTATTTTTTTTTTTATTTTTTAAAGCACACATAGTTAATAGGAGCCTCAAACCCATTGTCACTTAAGAAAAAAAAAAAAAAAAAAAAAAAAAAAAAAAAAAAGCAAAAATATAAAAAATTAAAAAAAATACAAAATCACAATGATAATGCTGGGAAAAAATTAGCCCTCTTTTATCTTTTACCTCACATGTAGTTGCAGGACGAAAATTAAAAAAATTGTAAAAAAATTGTAAAAAAATTGTAAAAAAATTGTAAAAATTTTGAAATTTAAGATCAGCTTTAAATACATTAAAAAAAAAAAAAAAAAAAAAAAAAATGAATTATAAAAAGCACTTAAAAAAACATTTGAAATGTTTTTAAATACCTATTTATTTTCAGCTAAAAATTGTTTGCAGTGTAAGCAGTTGAACATAAACATTCTTTATAATATTAAAAAAAAAAAAAAAATTGGGATTTATAAAAAATATCATTCTTTTTGTAATATATTAGAAGCAAAAAGAGGCAAACATATAAGTTTGTCATTTGTATGTTTTAATAGAAGTGGAAAATGTAACAACTTACATACTTTAAAAAATGAGGATAATTACCAGGATGTTGTAAGTGATATAAAAACAAAAAGGGATCGAATAAATAGTAACAGTAGTAGAAATAGTAAGAATATAAAAAGTTTTGATAGTAAGGTATGTAAAAATTTTGACGAAACAACAAATGCTAGATTAGATGTTAGTGCGAATGGAAGGGAACGTATTTGGGAGGAAGAAGAAGTAAAGAGACAAGAGGATGTTATTGATTATGTAACAGATAAAGATATGAACGAAAAAGAAAACACAGTATATGACAGTTATGATGAAGATGACGATATTGAAACTGTAACAGAAGAATGTAATGAAGTTTTTGAAGACGATATAGATACATTATTGTTTACGAATAATTTAAACTCCAGTTTAGTAGGTAATTTGTGGCATTCTTCAGCAAATAGTTTATATAAAGAATTACAAAAAAATTTAAATTCTACAAAAGAAAATAAAAACAAACATGAGCAAAAACCATATTATTATAGTAATAATGAAAGTAAAAAAAATTTGACTGAAAAAGATATATATTCCAAAAAGGAGGAAACATCAGAATATATAAAAAAGGAAGATAACGTGTTAGGAAATGTAAAAGAGGTTTCAATGAGTAATACACAAGGAAGTGGCCTAAACAGTTTGATAATGGATAATTTTTATGTACAAGAATCGGTAAGAAGTGATGATAATAATATTAATTTTAACACTGTGCCAAAAGGCACAATATCAACGAACGCATTAATCAATAAAATTTATGAAGAAGAACAAAGAGAGGCGGAAAAATTAAAAGAGTTTTTTACAGAAAATAAAGATAATTTTGAAAGATATCGAAACTCGATTATGTGCAAATTAAATATATCAAAAGAGTTACCTAAAAAATTTAAACATCTGAGTAAAGAAAATAGTAATATATTTAATACTGAAATAAATAAAGAAAGATATTACAAAAAATTAATTGACAATTTAGATAAAGGTACTTATCAAGAAGCATATTATAAAAAAAAAAATGAAAAAAAAAAAAAAAATATAAATTATGATACTATTGAAACAATTAAAATTTTAGATATTGATAGTTTATCATGTAATGTATTAAATCATTTATTTGCTTATAAAATTGTTAAAAATTGTAGTGCAGAAATTTGTTTAAAAATAATAAGTAGGATAGGTATGTATCGTGATAAACACTCACAAGTTTCTTATGAAAACATGATTAATTATATCGGTCAAATAATTAATAATAATACTAATGCTGAAATTATAGCACTTTTTTCAAGATGTTATGAAACTGTAAGTATACCATTTTTAGTAAATTATGTACGAAAATATGGTACATTTTCAAGATCCTTTATAGTTAATTTATATGATAAATATTTTAAAAAAAGATTATTCGATTTTGTTCGATATGAAAATAATATGGGTGTAAGAAAAATACCAAACATTTTAACACACCCGTATCATTTGTCTTCTTACATAAAATTAATGGGTGAATGTTCAGCTAAGAAAGATATGTATATCCAGTTAAAAATCAAAGGTCATGTCCCGAGTAGTCTTAATTTGAATGATTTGGGGTTAACAGGTAGTAACATGTTAAATGATGGTATGGTAAATGATGGTATGGTAAATGATGGTATGTTAAGTGGTGATATGTTAAGTGGTGATATGTTAAGTGGCGACACGGTCGACCGTTTTAACTACTATCTACCAGATGAACAAAATAATACAAAAACAAAAGAAATTAACATAAATTATCAGAAAAAAAAAAAATCAAGTGATAAATATATAAAAAGACCTAAAATGTATGACATTATTTTATCATCCGAATATACAGGATTACCTATTGAGCATTTTATTGAAAAAGAAGAAAATGATGAAGATGAAGCAAAATTTTTAAACTATGACAATTCAAAAAAAAAAAAAAAAAAAGAATTACCAAAAACGAATAATAATCTAGCTCAAATAGAACTACCGAGTGAGGCCCACGAATTAAAAAATGATCATAACACAATATTAATCAATAAAAATCCGTTAGTAAATAAAAATATAAACGTGATAAATAAAAAAGAACGAACTCAGTTTGAAAAAAATAAAAAAATAAAAATACAACAAAGTTATGCCATTGCAAAAGATGAAAATGTAATAGAAGATTTAAACATAATGAGTAATATACATTCTATTGAACAACATGGACAAACGACAGCATATAACACATATCCAACCGAAGACGACGTGCATAATATCAAAGACGACGTGCATAATATCAAAGACGACGTGCATAATATCGAAGACGACGTGCATAATATCGAAGACGACGTGCATAATATCGAAGACGACGTGCATAATATCGAAGACGACGTGCATAATATCGAAGACGACGTGCATAAAACCAAAAATGACGTGCATAAAACCACAAACCACATACACAACAATGAGAGTATAAACTTTACTCTAGAAGACGAATGTGATATTTATATGTACAAAAAATTTAGCAAACTAAATAAATCTACTCTTGCATTACAAAATAAATTAGTGAAAGGTGATGAAAAAAAAGAAAACGAACTAACAACTTGTTTAAATAAGTATGAAACATATGAAGAAATCGATAAAGATGTAACTAACCAAGCTTTATGGGAATTACCTTGGAAGGGTAAAATGAAAAACAGCTTTTATTTTAAAAGTCGTTTTTTTAAAATTCTGCCTAATATAGGTTGGTCAGAAATTAAAGATATATCAAACAAATATATAAGACCAAAAAGAAAAAGAAAAAAACACAGTATTACAAGAGAAAGAGCTTTACAAAAAAAAATAAAAATCAATTTATTTAAAAAAAAAATATTACAAAAATGAGGGAAAGTTTGTAAAAAAAAAAAAAATGAAGTATTTAATTCGAATGAAAAAAGTAGGGTGAGAGGAGGCAATTGTGTTATATTATGTTTTTTTAAAAAGTAAATTGTTTTATCAAAACAAAGCAGATCAAGCGATTGCTTATTTTGTTTTATTTGGAAAAAAAAAAAAAAAAAAAAAAGTAAAAAAGGTAAAAGTAAAAAAGGTAAAACGTTTTGATTCACTAAAAATTACAACTTTAACAAGTACACATTGTTACATGCATGCACGCGTGAACATATGTGTATGTAATGTTCGCTTTGTGTTCGCCTTTTAAAACATATAATATTGGCTATGTATTACGACAATAAACTATTGAATACACGATATGCATGTGCATATGTAACATATATATATATATACATACATACATACATACATACATACATACATAACAGTGTGTATACAATTAAAATTAACTTAATTCTTTATATATGTTTTCATTTTAAAAAATGCTTTAAAAATATCTTACTATGATAATGTAGTAAAAAAAAAAATATATATGTTGTTTGTTTTTTTTTTTTTTCCCTATATTTACTTATTTTATTTCGTAATATATAAAACAAAAAAAACTTTTTTATAGAATATTATGCACCGTTTGTTTTATATTAAATTTTATTTTTAAGACTATCCTTTTTTTTTTTTTTTTTTCTTTTTTTGGCTAACACAATATTTTACAGTATATTTTTCTTACTGTATAGTAAACTCTATAAAACATGGCTACAGATGAACCTATTATTAATTCCTATCTATGAATTAACTGTATCATTGCGCCATCTGAGTTAATCATAAATTCATCACTTATACAATTTAATTTGTATATAACATCATATACGCTTTTACAAAAAAAAAAAAAAAAAAAAAAAAAAAAAAAAAAAAAAAAAAAAAAAACTTTTATTGAAGTTTTTTAAACATTTGATAGTACATACTATTCCATTTTCTTTTTATATTTGCAACATTGTGGCTGATTTGTATATAAGCACAAGCGCATGCATGCTCATTCCTTTTTTATTAAATTATTTGCTAAAGATGTACAAGATGTTAGAGATAACATTTTTTCTATATAAAAATCACCATAATCATCTTTGAAGGTTTTAAAACATAAAGGTTCCAAAGTTGTTTTTCGTAAATAACTATCCCAACCTTTCATTAAATTACCTCCATTGACGTTACAGTTCTTATGATATTCCGCTTCAAGTCTTAAAATTTTATCTTCCAGCACTTTGATAGAGTTTTCCAACCTTTTCTTGCATTTTATAATGTCTTTTTTAACTTTATGTTTCATTTTTTTTATACTATATAGTACAATATAATATGTTGATCAATGGATTAAAACGTGTTTAAACAAAAGAGTTAACACGCAAACATATATTTATACTTTTATACTTTTATACTTTTATTTTTTATTTTTTATTTTTTATTTTTTTTTTTTTCTTCTTAAAATCTCATTTTGAATTGCATTTATTTATAAGCATATTATCATATGTATATATAAAACATTATATATACAAATTTGAACAATATAATTTTTCTTATTGATATGTTTATCACTTAATATATTATAACTTTTAAGTACATTTTCATGTTTTTTTTATTTTTGTGACAAATAAAAAAAAAAAAAAAAAAAAAAAAAACCATAAGGGCTATTTCTGAAAATATGATTCATCATGTCATGTATATAATAAATATTTATATATATTTGTATATTATTTGTATTTGTTTTTATGCATTTCTGTGTTGACGTTCTTTTTTAATATTTTACTTAAAGCGTGCAAGGTATATATAACATATGTAATATATACGTACATGAGCTGAGCATATATATATAAACTATGTTATATTATGTCATGTTATGTTATATTTTTTTTTTTTTTTTTTTTTTTTATTTTAACAAAATTTTTGCACGCATCGTTTATAGCATGTGGATTATTTAAAATTTAATTTCTTTTAAAAATATGTTTAAAAAAAAAAAAATGCCAATTATAAGGTGAAGTTAAAAACTTTAAAAACGGACAGATTTTTAAAAAAACTTTAAAAAAAAAATGTTTCATTAGTAATATATATATAAACGTACATATATTTATACATAAAATACACACATAAATATAAAATGTGCTAAAAGTTGATGCCATATTAATAATTAAAAAAAAAATATATTTATATATGTATATATATCCTATTATACTAGGTTTACAAAAAAAAAAGAAAAAAAAAAATACA
Organism: Hepatocystis sp. ex Piliocolobus tephrosceles; assembly: GCA_902459845.2. Taxonomy (NCBI): domain Eukaryota; phylum Apicomplexa; class Aconoidasida; order Haemosporida; family Plasmodiidae; genus Hepatocystis; species Hepatocystis sp. ex Piliocolobus tephrosceles. The sequence continues at coordinate 29,177 of CABPSV020000008.1, forward strand.
AAGGATATAAATAAAGATGTACATGTATACGCACATTGCATGTAAGTATATGTCTATATATATATATATATATATATATATATATTTAAAAACTAAGCCAAACGAATTAAAAATAAATTAACTTTTTTTTTTTTATTTATATTTTTATAAGGGTAAACCATATATAACAACAGCTGAACCTGTCGTATTTGGTAGACGACAATATTGCTTAGCTTCTGTTAATGCTTCTGTCATACTTAACCAAGTATATTTATTATTTTGATTTATATTAAAAATATTTTCGTTTAAAATAATATCATTTTGTTTGTACATATGTTGAAAATGACTATAAAAAAATTTTTTTTTTTTTAAATATGTATACAGTTCCCAATCTAAAGTGATAACACTATCTTCGTTGTTAATTAATAGCATTTGATTAGCGTTATTAATTTGTTCATTGGGTAATTCGTTGGGTAGTTCGTTAAGTAGTTCATTGTGTTGAGAATTATGTTTTTGTTGTTGTTCTTCACTATAGCTGTTCTCATATGTATACATTTTGCTGCCATAACAGCGGTTTAAAATTTTGGTAAAAAAACAAAAACTAATTTTCGAGTCATTCATAAGTTGAACTGTTTTATATTTCTTATTTGATCCAAATAAAGTATAACAATTAGGTTGTGTCCATTTCCAAAAAAAATTCTGAGTTAAACCATCAACTTCTCCATCTGTCACGTTCCATAAATTTCCAAAAATAAAAATACATCCACCAACAATATAATCAAATGGAGTTCCCCAAGTATCAAAATCAAATCCGTGAGAAGAAACTAACCCCGAACTACATCCGATTAAAAAAACACAACAATTAATACCATCTTTATTACTATCATTTTCATCATTACTATATACTTCATTTTTTTCCATATCCTTCTTTATTATATCAGTAATATCAGTCACGTCAGTATTGTTACTTACATCTTTTATGTTACTATTAATAGAACTCGTTCTACTCATTTTTTTTACATTGTTAAAATTTCCAATACCTACAGTTTTTCTTTTCATGTCCGTTTTTTCTGATAGATTATTAGACAATGTTAAATTCAATACACAGCTTGTTCTTTTATAATTTTTATCTGTTGACAATTCTATCTGTTTTGTGTTTACATATGTTGTTTTGCGATGTGATTTTCGTTTATTATTTAATTTGATATTATGTATGTTAGTTACGTTACTATGTTCACGAGTTGCATCTATAGATACTCTGCTTTTACGACTTTGTCCAATTTTTGTACCAGATTCACCTTGCTCATCAGTATAACAATTTCTAATAGCATTTTGTATCATATTTTTTTTTATATATTGTTCCCCTCCTTGATGTCCACAATAAATATATAAATCATCACTACATAAATGTTTTAGTAAGGTTTGTTCACATGGTACTTTACCGAAATAACCATTCCAATTTTTGTGTTTATACTCTTTTTTATTTTTAAAAAATATAAAAGGATAAGTTGCATCTTCTGCTCTTTTTAAATCTCCATTAGGATTAATAACAAAAAAAATTCTACTTTTTTTAGGATCGATTAATCTTTTACTTTTTATATAATAAGGAACATATTTTATGTTTTTAATTTTTGACACTTCTGAATTTTGTTCAAGATCAGCAGAATAACTTCTTCTTTTTCTACTAGTGTTTTTGTCATTGTTTTTGTTTCGTTGTTCATTCTCAGATCGGTGGTCTTCACATTTTTTAGAAAAACCTACTAAAGATGTTACAAATAACTTACTTTTGTTTTCATTTGAATAGGATTCCGATTCTGATTCTGATTCTGATTCTGATTCTGATTCTGATTCGCTGACACTTTTATTTTTAAATTTTCTGAATTTACCACAACTGTATTTGTCTGATTTTACAGATTCGTCACTATCTTCACAATATCCCATGATGTTATGCATATTCATTGATTTTCTAGCATTTATAAAAATTGTTCTTAGTTCATTTTCGTTTTGCATTAATTCGACTGAAGAATCAGAAGAATATGTATAATTAGATGAATGAGAAGAGGAGTGAGAAGAAACGGAGTGAGCAGAAACGGAGTGAGCAGAAACGGGAGGTGAATTAACAGATGGTACAGAAGTAGAATTTCTTTTGTTATTATTGTTTGTAAAAATTGTAGCAGAAGAACGTGTATTTTTATTTTTATAGCTAGTTTTTTTTTCATGAGAATTTAAAAATGATATATTTTTATCATATATTTGTAGATGATTTTCGTACGTATTTTTTTTTTTTTTTCTTTCTTTTTTTTTATCTAATACATTCTGTTCTTTAGGGTTTGTTTTTTTTTTACTAAAGGGATTTAAAAAGGATTGTTCAATGAAGGTGCTTTTTCTCGAGTGTTTTTTTTTATTGTCACTATTGTCGATAGTGGTAATACCACTAACAATAGCAGTATCACTAGCAATAGCAGTACCACTAACAATAGCAGTATCACTAGCAATAGCAGTATCACTAGCAATAGCAGTATCACTAGCAATAGCAGTATCACTAGCAATAGCAGGATCACTAGCAATAGCAGGATCACTAGCAATAGCAGTACCACTAGCAGTGCCAGTACGACTTACTTCATTCACGGTGTTAAACAAATTCTGCATCTGATCTTTATCATCGGTAATAATAAAGTTATACTTTTTATTTATATTTGGTTCGTTTATATATTTAGTACAATCTAAAAAAGAGTACTTCGTGTTATCTGTTTTTTTTTTATTCTTTGTATCAACAATTACATTAATATCACGATAAGTATCAAGTGGCTTCTTAACTTTATTATCAAAACAGTATCTATCACTTAAATCTTTTTTTGAGTGTTCTCCAACAATATTAGCATATGTTTTATCAGGGCTACAATTAATAGTGTAACTATTTGTATCGTTATTTGATGATGCATTATCCCACATAGTTTGTTTTTCTTTTAAATTTATTTTATCATTATATTTCAAATTTTTATTTAAAAAAGAATAGTCTTTTCCGAATATATTATCAACACTTGCTCTTTTTCTTTTTTTTTTCTCTTCTATCGATTCAGGCTTATTTAGTTGATCTATTTTATCATAAATGTTGATATTTGCTTTTGTATTATTTATTGATTTTTTTATTATGTTCATACCTGTACTTGCTCTAGTACTTATACATTTTTTTTTATAAAATTCGTCATTTCGTTTGTCATCATGAGTTGTAAATTCGTTATATTGTTCATTATGGCTGTTTTCTTTTTGATCAGATAAACTCTCCATTGAATTTGTCTCATTTAGTAATTCATTTATATCTTCTATCAATTCATTTTTCTCATCTTTTTTTATTTTTTTTAACAACCGTTCATATAAAAATTTAGTGACTGTTTTATTTATACCTCTGACTATATAAGAGCTTTTTAATGCATCGAAATTTTCAAAAGGTAGTCTATTTAAATTACCATGAATATATACAATTATAGGATTTTTTCTTATATTTTTTTGTTCTACATTTTTTATATATATATATTTTTCCTTATCATTATCATCTACTATCAATTCACACTTCAAAATTTGAGTAATAAACGAGTTAGTAATTTTATTAAAAATGTCAAACATATGTTTAAAATTTACTTGGTTCCATTCGAATATATCAATCATTATATTAAATAAATACATTCTTAATTTTAAAAAAGAAAATAGTAATTCACCTTGATAGCATTGTTTTTTTAAATCCAAATATTTTAAATAATTATTGTTTTTTTGTGTTTTGTGCATGTCAGTGCATATGCTGGTTCTACAAGAGCCTGTGTATGCACTTGTATATACACTCGCTCGTGCACTTGTAGTTACTCCAACATCGAGTTTGTCTCTTTTTATAACATCATCGATGTTTATCGCACAGCTTACAGTACTTCTTTTACTTTTTTTTTCCACATTATTATATTCATTTTTATTGTTAGACCATTCGAAAAGAGTATTTTTCGTTGGATTTAAAAACTCATATACAGTTAAGTCGATTTTTTTTTTACTTGTAATATCGCATTTATTTAAATTATGATTTATTATATTAAGTGTTTTTCGTCTGTTATTTTTATGACTATTATTTGCATTACCAATGGTATTAATATTAGTAGTATCTATACAAGTTGACACTACATTTTCATTTTCTATCATAATACTACATTCTGATTTGTTATTTAATGAGATATTATTTTTTGTTTTATTATAATTATCAAGTTTGGTATATTTTTGAATAGTCTTACGTTTATTTTTACAACCTGAATCATTTGGTTGTGAATTACCCAATATAGTAGATGTCGAACTGATACTTCTTCTTTTTGTTCGGTCCTTTGCATGATCTGGTACTTCTCGTGTTTGCTTATCCTCATTCACTAATATCGTCTCTATATCTTTATTACTTAATGGTAAATATGAAGTCATTATTTTTTTATCATTTTTTATTAGGTTTACATTACAACTTTTTCGTCTTTTTGATTTTTTTTCATGTATATTATTATTTTTTTGTTCTAAAATATTTTTAAGAGAAGAGTCCTGTTCATTATTAAAACTAACTTCTTTTAAAGGAGTAGTAGTACTATTATATGGTGTTAAATACTTTTTTTTTACATTAGTAATTTTTATATTACTATTTTTTATAACAATAGAAAATACAGTTAAATGTAAAACCATATTTATTATATTCATATTATCCCAGTATACTACAGGAAGTAATACGTGTTTCCAATTATTAAACCAAGAAATAATATCAAGCATATTTGAATAATAATATAAAATGACAAAAATGTCAAAATTTGTTTTTAGGTACATTTTCTGATTATGTACTAATGAGATGTTATTGTATATGTAATTTGGGTCTTCATCACATGAGTTGCCACTGTTGTAGTTGTCACTGTTGTAGTTGTCACTGTTGTAGTTGTCACTGTTGTATTTGTCACTGTTGTGTTTGTCACTGTTGTGTTTGTCACTGTTGTGTT
>CABPSV020000008.1:34218-58327 GCA_902459845.2 Hepatocystis sp. ex Piliocolobus tephrosceles
GTGTTTGTCACTGTTGTGTTTGTCACTGTTGTGTTTGTCACTGTTGTGTTTGTCACTGTTGTGTTTGTCACTGTTGTGTTTGTCACTGTTGTGTTTGTCACTGTTGTGTTTGTCACTGTTGTATTTACCACTGTTGTGTTTGTCACTGTTGTATTTTCCACTGTTGTATTTACCACTGTTGTAGTTAGCTTGACCGATTGGACTAACGTGACTAACATTATTAATGTCGCTACTCCCTGAAGTTAATAGCCCTAACCGTTTTTTCACATTTAACGAAATCATAGGTGAGGATATTAATTTACAAATAGATAAACCCAAACTATTTGAGATTTCCAAATTTAATAATTTTAAATGTTGCTCTAATGTATATCTATTATTCCACCATAAGTCTATAACCGTTTTTAAGTTGCTACTATTTCTATCTACTTTTTTCGAATCGTTTAGAATTTCACACATTAATTTTATCATGTGTTGATACTGCTTTAATACTTTTTCTAACTTATATATATAATTCCATTTTTCTTTATATGTATATTTTTCTATACTTAAATTTATTTTATCTACATGAAAATATTCATACCTTTTTTCATTAATATATATATCTGCATTTTCGTATATATTTAAAAATAATTTTATTTTTTTTAAGTTATTTTTAATATCGCTATTTAGACATCGTTTATCACATGATGGTTTCAACACGCTATAATGTACTTTGTTGTATACAAAACCCATGAAGTCTTCGATTATATATGTATCACCTCTGGTATCGCCATTGGAAAAAGTGTTACTACTTTTATGCCATCCTTTTTCATATTCAGATTTCAAGTTAGAGATGTAAAACCATTTGCTCATCTTTTCATAAAAATTATAATTCTCTTTTTCGTTTGACAAACATTCATATTTTTTGTCATTTAATAATGTCATTTCTCTTGTGGATATAATATTATGAACACTGACATTATCCGGATTAATAATTTTATGTTGATCAAACTGTACCATACTATTTTTATTGTGTCCTATGTTTTGAATAAACTCCTTTATAATATTTACCAACAGTAATAGATAATTTTTAAAACATCTACCTACATATAAATCACTCTTATCATGACTTATAGATACTATTGAATAATCCCAATAAAAACAAAAATCACTTACAGTTATATTATTATTAACACATTCATCATAATTACAAATAAGCCCAGTGTTTAAAAAATTATTGTTATTGTTTATGTTTTTTCTATAATAAGCTTTATGATTTATTTCGTGATTAATATTATTCTGAATTGTATAAAATATTAATTCATTTGTGTATAAGTAGAGTAGAGAAAGTAACTTTCGAAAATATAATTTTATTAAATAAAAAATTTGTTTTGCGTCGCTGTCATGGGAGGTGTTACAGTTAGAGTTATCATTTTTATTGGTATCGTGAATGTTGTTAGTTTGATTGGATTTGCTGACGTTATAAACAGATACAGGCAATGGCACTGGCGGTGGCACTGGTGCAGACACATAAGACTCAACTATTTGCAATATGATTAAATTGTTTTTTATATTTTCTATAAAAAAATATATAAAATCCATGAAGTATTGTGCAACCTTTCTTAGTTCATAAGTATAACAGTGATTATAGGTGTAATTTAATAGTAGTGTTAAATGTATTAAAATGATTGGAAAAGCATATGCTGTTCTATTATACTTATTATTAATATTATACTTATTTGTTATAATATATTTGATAAATTCATACAGTTTATTTTGGATTTTTTTTTGACTATTTTTTTGGCTTTTTTTTTTGCTATTTTTTTGACTATTTTTTTGGCTATTTTTTTTGCTTTTTTTTTTGCTATTTTTTTGACTATTTTTTTGGCTATTTTTTTGGCCTTTTTTTTTGTTTTTTATGTTAATTATGAATTCATAGCAAACGGTTATCACTTCGAAATAAGAGCAACCTTTTGATGGATATAAAAAAATTTCCACCAATTTGAGGAAAGTAGTTTTATCTTGTTTGTCACTACATTTGTGGTTTTTACTACTACTGACCCCATTACTACTGCTAACGTTAATACTACTTTCCTCTCTTACGTTGTTTCGAATCAACATATCAATATATGTATTATAATTTTTATTTCCATGAAAATAATTAGCACATATTTCGTTTAAGGTATTTTTAGTAATATTAAAAATATCAAATATTTTAAAAAATAAAAAAAAAAATATATTACTAGAACAATCATTAGATGTTGTATTTAAATGCCTCTGTTTTTTTATAGTATAACTACAATCATCACAATATATATTTTTTATTTTTAAAAATAATAAATTAATGTAATATAATAATATTTTTAAAAAATATGTATTTATTCGTTTATAATTATATTTAAACCACCTTTTATTTATGTAATTCTCTAAAAAAATTAAGTTATGTTGAAAATTATAATTTAAATATAAATAACTAAGCACTGAAATATCATCGAGTTCGAATGAATATGTTCTAAAAGAAGAGTAATACATATCGTCATTATATATTGTGTCCGATACGTAGTAGTTACCTGTTTTTTTATAATCTATACATTCGTTTTGTTTTTCCGTTAAATCGAAATTTTGATTTTTAGCCTTGATAGGGTTATTATTGTTACTACTACTGCTACGACTGATACTACTACTACTGCTACGACTGCTGCTACGACTGCTGCTACTATTGCTGTTGCTACTGCTGCTACTATTGCTGTTGCTACTGCTGCTACTATTGCTGTTGCTACTGCTGCTACTATTGCTGTTGCTACTGCTGCTACTATTGCTGTTGCTACTGCTGCTACTACTGCCACATTCACACTTATCCATTCCTAAATTGTGTACACACTCTGTCACAAATTCATTAACCATATACCTTATTTTATTATCGTCATTTATTACAACGTTAAATATGTCAGTATCAGTGTTATTTATAATAAATAACTTTTCAAAAAAAAAATGAAAACTTGACATTTTATTTTTTTTATTACAGTTGTTGAAACACTTTAGAAATTCATCTAATCTATTTTGTTTTATGCTTTTACTTACTTCGCTTTTTTCGCTTTTATAATTTTTAATATTATTATCTATAGTGTTATTTATAGCGCTATTTATAGCGTTATTAGTATAATTACTTGTGTTTTCAAGTAACGTAAGTTTTGTCATCGGTTCAGTATCTTCATTTTTGTCTGTGCTGTAGACATATGTGTTGTCATATGATTTTTGTTCGCTGTCACCGTTTAAACAGGTACTACTACTATTACTATTGTTTTTATTATTATTACTGTGATTGCCATTATTGCAATAGTAGTAATAGCGAGATTGCGCTTTCCTAAACAACAGTAAAGAATAAAAGTAATATATCTCTCTAATATATTTAGGAGACAAAAAAGACATATGATTTGAACTGATAGTTAAGGTATTTATATATTCTAAAAAAATATTTAAAAAATGTTTATATTCGTAAATATGTTTTTTTGTTAGGTAGGTATTAAGTGGGGTCCTTACATAATTAATATCTATAAAATCTTTTTCTTCATATATTTTAAAATTGTTGACGTCGTTTATTACCTCGTTTTTTTTGGCATTAGTAGAAGAGTCAGTGGTAATATCTTCAGTGTATGGACTATTAGTAGCGATAGTAGCAGGTTCATTATTACTTTGTTTATATATTTCCAAATTATTATTCAAGTTTTCAAAAAAAAGTTCTTCTTGAGTTAATAATTCAATTCTTTCCTTTCCACTAGTTAAAATAATATTAATTAATAAAAAATAAGTATGAACAATTTCAGGTAAATAAATTAAATTACATAAAAATAAAATGCCTTTTTTTAAGTAATAATAACTGAGTAAACAATTATTAACTTTATATAAACATTTTGCTATATATTTATAATATTTATTAATAAACTTTATATGATAAAAAATGTCTTTATTTAAAAAAAGGTTACAAAAAAGGTTTTCAAAATTTAGAAAAATGATTTTATTGTTTATTTCGGACTCGTCAAAGCTATCAGTTTCGCTGTTATAGCGGTTGTTACTGTTGCTATAACGTCTGTTACTGTTGCTATAACGTCTGTTACTGTTGCTACAACGTTTATCACTAATACTAAGACGTCTGTTGGTGGTACTAGCACGACCATTACTACAAACGCCACCATCTGTGTCGTTTTTTTTTTTAATTGTTGTTTTTATATCTAAATCAAACTCATATATGGGGTTCTCAAATTTAAGAGAAAAAAAGTTAGACGAAATACTACAAACAGCAAAATATTTTATCATTGTATATTTCATAAGTGTTATTATACTAATTACATATGAATCGACATATAATACAAGACCTATATATTTATTTTTTTGTTTTTTGTATATATATTTTATTATATTAAAATATAAAAAAATGTTATTTTTAAAAAAGTTTCTATCGTTTTCATATTTTTTTTCAAGTATATTTAAATCAGTAATGCACTCTTCAAATATTTTGCTTTCTTTTTCATAATAATATAAATAATCAAACTTTTTTAAAAAACTATTTTCTGTATTATCTATTTTGTTGTGATAATTAGGACTAAGATCCTTTTTATTAGTTGAAACATCAATAGGGATTTTGGAAATATGTTCTATTTTACACTCAGACAATGTTCCAATTTCTTTTTCCATCATAGTGCCGTTGTTATTATATAAACTATTTGTAAGCATTTTTACTTTGTTCTTATAAAACTTTTTTTTATATAAATTTTTTTTATATAAATTTTTTTTATATAAATTTTTTTTATGTAAATTTTTTTTATGTAAATTTTTTTTATATAAATTTTTTCTTTTTATATGTGCTTCAAATTTCAAATTCATTAAATTCAGTTTATAAGTGTCGAAAAAAAAAGTAGATAAATATAAATTTTCGACACAAAATTCATGGCAAAATTTTTCTATGTATTCAAAAAAATGTACATAATACTTAAATAAGTTATTAGCACAATTTAAAAAAATCCTATTTTTCTTATTTTTAACTATTTTTTCAAGACATAAAAATGTTAGATAAAATATGGATATACAAGTTATTAGTGTTTGCATATAGTTATGTAATTCGTTGTAAATTTGTTTCTTATCGTCTTGATTAGCAGTGGTAGTGGCATTGGTAGTTGCATTGGCATTGGTAGTTGCATTGGTAGTTGCAGATGGATTGTTAACAGAGTTTGTGTTAGCACTAGAGTTTGTAACATTATCATTCATATCTGTTGTTATTTTCGTATAAATCGCAGTTAAGATGTATTTTCTTGTATATTTTTTTAATTTATCTGAACGGTTTTCAACATTTTCATTTACTTTTTTTTTGTATGTACATCTTTCATCACTATTATTGCAATTAATAGTATTTATGTCAAAAGGGGAATAATGTTTTTCACTGAATATGTATACTAACCAAAACCTAGAAGTAAAGACAATACATAACATTAAAATATTGACACAATAATGGTATAATTTATACATATATGCTACTTTGTATATTTCACATAAAAAAACAATTAATTTTATATTAATCTGTATAACTAAATTATTACCAAAATTAACATTAGTAAAAATATTTCCATAATATATGTCATACATATGATTAAATATTTCAAAAATTAAATATATATTATTTTTTAGGTCATCTTCCTTATATAATTTGTAAGAAATGTTAGGATACACATTTTCTGTGCTATACGTATTAGAGTTTGTTTTGGTTTGGTAAGTTTTATTATAAGTATGTGATTCAGAATGGGTGAAATTAAATGATGAAAGATGTCCCTTTTGTTCAAGCTGTTTTAGATGCTCAAAGTGACTGAAGTTTTTACATTCGATACTTCTACATTCGATGCTTTCAGATCCGAAGTTTTTACATTCTGAGTTTTCATATTCTGAGTTTTCATATTCTGAGTTTTCATATTCTGAGTTTTCACATTTTGTATTAAGTGCAACCGTTTGATTACCTTTCCTATCAAATATATAAAATTCTAATTGAAAAATGTAGAGAATATTATAAATAGATAAGTTTTTTTTTTTTATATTATATTTTTTGTTGAAATAAAAGTATATAATAATATAGTATAGATTTAACATATATTTATGTATATATTTATTAATTTTTATATACTTTTTTTTTAGTTTTATTAAGTAATTTTTATTAATAATTAATAAACTGTTATAAATATCTTGAGCACTTTGATTATAATTTAAATTATTTAAGTTGTTATGTTCGATAGTTAAAGGATGGAATAGTTTTAATTGGAAGTTATATATATTACATATAAAATAATTCTCTTCATTTGTCATTTTGTTATCCTCCATCAGGTTTATGTCACTGTCATTACTGTCGCTACTGTCATTACTGTTACTACTGCCATTACTGTCGCTACTGCCATTACTGTTACTACTGCCATTACTGTTACTACTGCCATTACTGTTACTACTGCCACTACTTCCCATAATATTGCCACATTCGAAATTGTTTTTTTTAAAAAATAGAACACCATCATCACTATTATTATAAGGGACTCCTGTTAAATTTTGTCGATTGACAATTGTCCGCTCAAATTGTGAAATGTGTTTTATATTATCAGTAACAAATTGTACATATTTGTTACAAAACTTTTCTTTTAAAATATTATTCAGGTTAAAAATATAAAATATTTCTATATTTTTGTTAATAGTATTTGATGGTTTGCGTAACGGTATACTGGACTGATGGTACTCCTCTGTGCATGATTCCTCTTTCCATTTCTTACCAATACATTCCTTTTTAGCCCATAAAAAGCAATGATAGTACAACTTATATAACATATACAAATTATACATAAAAGAAAACCGATTAAGCATTTCTATATTATTATATATATAACTATATAAAGTTTCTATTTTTATTATATAGTAGCAATTTCTAAGAACTTGTTTATAATATTTTTCTATATTCATAGTATCAAATAATTTTATAACAAATTCTAAAAAAGCAAAATCAAAATCATTTGTATAATTTGTGTATTCAATTAAGGTAAAACTATATTCAGATGCTTTTGAACTGACATCAGAATCATTACTATATTTATCAGATTGTTTTAGTCCTATTGTTTTCAATTCTTCAGCAATGTTTATTTTGTTTGTTATATTTGGGCTTATACCATACCCTGTATTTAGGCTTGTATTTAGGCTTGCACTTCGACTTACATCACTACCTACATATGGACCTACATGGTCCCCATCCTTTTCATGAGCAACCTGTTTACTTAAGGTATCATCAACTTTAAATTCAAAAGAATCAATAATATTTCTGTTTTTTTTAAATTTTTCATAAAATAGTGTATTAAAATTCTCTCTTAAAATATTTTCATATTTTTGTGTACATACATTTTTAAAAAAAATGAAAAAAAAACAACATTTACAAAAAACAAAGTTTAGTTGAATGTATGTAATTAGCAATTCGTCAATATCTATGTTAATTTTTGTTTTTGTATCTGTTTTTGTATTTGTATCTGTTTTTGTATTTGTATCTGTTTTTGTATTTGTATCTGTTTTTGTATCTGTTTTGTTTTTTATTATGTTTGACTTAAGTGGAGTGCAGTAATTTATACTTTGCTCACATAACGGAACACTCATTATATCATTATTATTAATAAACAATTTTATTTTTTCAATTATTTCTTTTTCTAACTGATTAAAATTAGAAACATTATTTACAATATGAAAGATGTTATAAAATTCAAGATTATTATATTGCTTCACTAATTTTAATATATCAACACACAGTTTGTTAAAAAAAAAGAATAAAAACTTAAAGAAATAGATAAAAATTTTCGTAACATATCTTGATAAATATTCATAAAATGATAAAAAAAGTAATGTGTTTATATGGATGATCAATAAATTGTTAATTATTTTTGTTTTGGTTTTGGAGTATTTCATCCGTTTGTTGTCATTGTCGCTGTCATTGCTGTTACTGTCGCTGTTACTACCACTTCCACTGCTACTACTACCGCTACTACTACTACTACCGCTACTACCACTTCCATAATCAAAATAAAAAAAGTATTTCCATTCATTTGTATCAAAAAAACTATTGTAAATTTCTTTATGAATAACTTTTAAAGAGTTAGAATCATACGAAGATTCTTTATCGGTATATTTTTTTTTATAGTATGATATTTTTTTTTTTATTTTTTTGTTTAAGTACAACACTTTAGATTTTATGTACAAATTAAATATATGTCTAATAATTGTACAACTTTGTATATTTATTTTACTACTACATATATTTGCCTGTTGATATGAATTATATATATACGAAATAGAAGAACGTAAATATTCTTTTGTGTTATAATCACAACTTTTCATGATATTATTTAATACGTTATTAACTGTTAATATAATTTTTTTATAATTTTTTTTTTTGAAATAATACAGCACTTCCAAGTCTATAATGATGAACAGTAGATCAAGGTGTGGAATATAATAGTTACTTAAATAAGTTTTTCGGAATTGTTCATTCGGATTTGTTACGTTGTTGTAGTTATGCCCGGATAATATATTATTTCTTCTGCTGTAATCAAACTTTGGTGTTTTATACATATCTTCGTTATCACTATTAATTTCATAGCCGTTATTATCAGTATTATGTATATATGCTTTAACAGTTTTTCGTTTAGGTTCATAAATATTAGGAGTACAATTTGTAAATCCATCTACCTGTTTATCATATATATCGTTTACATTTTTGTTTATACTATTTAATATATTGTTATCATGAAATAATAAACTTTTTCTTTTTGTACGTACATTACCAAGTATTATGTTCTCTTCATTTTGTTCTATATCAGTTACAGACACATAATCAATGTTTGTTTTTCTTTTTTTAATATTTTCATTATTTAAAAATACAGGCATTAGTCCACCTATACTCATTCTTTTTTTCCTTTTATTAAAACTTGGCATGTTAAGTTCGTCGCTATATTTATAATTATATTCATTAGAATTGTCACTTAGATCTTTACCTATATTATCACTATATTTAATTTTTTTTTCAAATTTTGTTATACTTTCACGTTTATATATTTCCTTTGTAACATTGTTGTCAATATATTTTATAGGTGTTACAGAACTTATATCCAATTGATCAGTATTAAAAAAATCATCTTGTACATTTTTTAGTATATTATTATAATTGTCTGTAATTAGAAAATCATGGAAATTGTGAAATCTGAATGAAGTATATATATGTATTGGGTTAAAAGGTAGACTAACAAATTGTATATATATAAATTTTAAAATTTCTAATAAAAAATAGAAACTATTTTGTTTTTTAATAAATTTTATTATTTTTATAGTAGTATTATAAAATAATTCGAAAAATGTGTATTTCATTTTTGTTAACATGTTTAATGGTATTTCTAATAGCCATTCCCATGCACATATTACATTAATAACAATTAAAAATGTGTTTAAAAATAAAGTTTCAACAAATTCATCTTTATCAGAAATAAAAAAATTTGTATGATCATTTTTATAATTTTTATCATTCAAAATGGTGTATATTTCGTCAAGTGTTAACATATGGGTTTGTGAATGTAACAAAGAACCGGTATTTCCGGTGGTAATATCAGATGTACATGAGCTTCTTCTAACTTTTACACTTTTCCTTTTTTTAACAATCGTATTAACAAAAGGAATAATATTTTTATGTTTTTTAAATTTTTCAATATCATAGTCTAACACAAAACTAATATATTTATCAAACATGTTGTAAGAAACTATAATCAAATTCGATTCACATATATTGTTTAATATGTCGTTATAATCTAGTTTAATAGATATATAACACAAAAAACTTAAATACAGAAAACATACTTTTAACAAATTTAGAAAGATATTTTTACATACATATATATTAAAATTAGCCTCATATTCTTTACAAATTTTAAAATAATTCAATAAATGGTCACAAATAAATATACATCTTTTTATACATAAAATAATATTTTGACATAAACATTTAAAATCAATATTTATTTTATTTATAATGTTTTTATTTATATAAAACACAGATTGTCCAAATAGTGGCATATCGTCTTGTTTTTTTTTTTCTTCTTTTTTTTCATCGTCTGTTTGGTCATCTGTATATGATTTATAATCTCCTCGTCTGCCACTCTCTCTACTTCTTCCACTCTCCCTACTTCTGCTACTCTCCCTACTTCTTCTACTCTCCCTACTTCTGCTACTCTCCCTACTTCTTTCACTCTCCCTACTTCTTCCACTCTCTCTACTTCTTCCACTCTCCCTATTTTTGTTATACTTACACTTAGTCGAAATTCCTGTGCTTTGTCTTCTTTGCACACTACCACCCAGTTTTGTTAGTTTTTTTTTTTTTCTGCTTTCATTTTCTTCATTTATTTCATTTTTTAAAATTATATATTTTAATGGAGAATGATAGGGTTTAAAAATTTTCATTAATTTTTTATTTTTATAATTTTTTTTTTCTTTTAACTTAGAAATATACATTTTTAAATGTAAATCATTTTTATTTTGTTTATTCTCTATACACAATAAGTTTGAACAAAAAGAAATAAAATTCTCATTGTTTTTATCAATCGTATATATATATTTTCTAAACACATTTTTATCTGTCTCAGAAAGTAATTTTATAACATCAAAATTGGAATAAAACATACTCATTTTGCTTATTTTTATTGTTAACCCATAATATACATCATGGTCATATGTGTATGGAGGATCACGACACACGTCACTACTTATAACATTTTCTTTTGTTTTGTTTTCTACAAATTCGTCTATACTTACAAAAATATACAAACATTCTTGTATTTTTTGGTATATCTTTTCAAAGGACGTAAATGAATATTTAGTTTTGTTGCCGCTAGTTATGTCGCTATTTATATCGCTATTCATTCTGCTACCCAGGCCACTACCCATGCCACTACCCATACAACTATTGCGGTTATTTTTTATTCCTATGCTAACTCTAGAGGTTGAACCAGTACACGATATACCACTGTTGCTTAACACACCTTCTACTCCGCTTTTATCTATATAAAGCTTTTTAAAATATTTATAAATATGTGTAATAATAGCAATAAAATTTAAACTGTTTTCATTGTTACTTAAAAAGAACATTTTTTTATCATTATTTGTGTTACATATTAGTTTAGAAAAAAGATAAAATATGTAAGAAATTGATTTGTAAATAATTTCGGCTGATATGTTTTTAGATAATATTAAACCGTTTACAAATGTTTGTATAAATTTTAACAACTCCTTTAAGTATACTGGTGCTATATCAATAAAATTGTATATATGTATATTGTTTTTGTTATTATCTTTTTTTTTTTGTAGTTGTTGTTGTGTTGTGTCTTGTATGGAGCCTTGTATTGTGCCTTGTATTGTGCCTTGTATTGTGCCTTGTGTTGTACCTTGTATTGTGCCTTGTATTGTGCCTTGTATTGTGCCTTGTGTTGTACCTTGTATTGTGCCTTGTAGTAATAATGGTATTTCACTATTTCGGCATGATAATGTTAACTTTTCTTCTAACAAAAAAAAAGTAAAAATAAATTTAAATATTTTTAAAGTATAATTTACATTTTTCAAATCAATTAAGAAAATTTTTTTTAATTCATCAAATATAATGGTCCAAATAAGTTTTTTATTATTTTTATTATTTGTTAAAAATATACAATCGTTTTGTAACTCGTCAACTTTTTTTTCATCTTGTATTGTTTGTTCTGTTTTTGGTAGTTGTCCTTGTATTTGTTTACGTTGTGATACAGTATCATAATTATGTATTTTATTTTTTAATAAAGTATTTTGTTCCTCCGTTTTGGTATTATTCATATTTTTATTTTTATTTTCGAAAAGTTTTATATAAAAGAGCATTTCGTAAATATGAAAATAAATTATTATATGGTCAACTTGGAGTGTAGAGAGAAAAGGGTAGAATATATTAAAATCGTAACAAGCAATTTTAAATAAATTTTTTACAACGTTTAAAAACATGTTATAAGTTTTATCAATTGGAAATAAATAAAAACTAAATATATCATTATCTATAGTTTTTAATTCATCATGTTTGAACAGAAACAAAAAAGATTTTTCTTGTTTTTTCAATTTTGTTAAATTTGTTTTTTCAAAATTATTTTCAAAACTGTTACTATAGTCTATATGTATATTTTCTTTGATTTGGTTTGATGATTTATCACTTTGTTCATTATATTTTATCCATATATAATTATATAAGTTTTGTTCTGTTATATCTTTTTCTATCACACTAGAAGATAATGTATTTGTTAAGTTTGTTGAAGGTGTAGGTTTTACTGGTTCATTATTTATAATATTAATACTATGTTGTTTTTTGACAATTTTTATAAATTTTTGATTTTCATTTAATAGTATCATATTAAGTTGTAATAACAAAACTTTTAAGTTATCATGTGCTTCTTTTTCTATCATATGTTTTATAACAAAATTAATTTTTTTTTTTTCTTTAATAGAAAAATATATAAGAATATTATATAAATTTATTAGAAAGGCACACCTAAGTAATTTCAAATGTAACAATAAATCAACCATCTTAAAATAGTAATAAAATAACATTATCAGTTTATTTTCTTTTAATAACAAAAACCAAAAATGTGTAATATATCTTAAAATTAAAAATAAAAAGTCGAGATATTTATAATTTTTTGTTGTATTCATTTTATTTAATACCGATTCGAATATATAAAATAAGTACTTAGGAAAATTGTTACTACTACTATTAGTAGTAGTGGTAGAATTACCATCTTTATACATCTTTATTAATTCATTATAACTTAAATTTTCTATCAAACTTTCCTTATTAAATAGTTCAAAAAATTGTGCATAAACATCATCATTATAATAGTTGGTGTTTTTGTTCACCAACCCTGTATCTATACCTTTTAAAACGTTGTACACTATCTTGTCTAATTTGTTATACACATTTGATTGATTTTTATTCATTTTCTGGGTTGACGCGTATTCTTACAAAATGTTTTTTTTTTTCGTTTTATTATTCATGCAGCACTTGTTTTTTGCCTTGCAGTTATACCTTACTAAAGGTATGTACATATATATATATATATATATATATATGCATATATATATGTAAACGATTTTTTATTCCACTATGCTATGTCGCTATTTTTTTTATTTAGCTATATTTACACTTATTGTAAACCATAATGCTATAATTCTAAATTAGTATAGCGTTATTATATATGTATATTGCTAAAGTGCTGTTTTTTTTTTTTTTTTAATTTCTATTAACATAATTTTATACCAGTTATTAATTCCATAGCAGTCATTTTTTTTTAAATAACAAGCTTGAAAAAAAAAAAAAAAAAAAAAAAAAAAAAATTGACGTCGTCCTTATTGGACATTATAAAAAAATGTTTTCGCTTTATTAAGTTTCATAAAAAAGAGTAAACTTTTTTATAGTATTTTCCGCATTGTCCATTTGTTATTTTATATATATGTGTTTTTTTTTTTTTTTTTTTTTTTTTTTTTTTTTTTTTTTTTTTTTTTTTCTGTCTTACTCAAAACAAAATTAAAAAAAAAAAAAAAAGAAGAATAAAAAATAAATAAATAAATAAAACACAAACGAATGAAAAGAGGCAAATAAGAAAGTAAAATGGTTATATATATATATATATATATATATCACATTTAGCTCACTAAAATGAATTAAAAACGATAAAACATAAATAAAAAATGTATGAAATATATTTTTTGTCTAGATTAATAACTAAAATACGTTAAAAAAAAAAAAAGAAAAAAAAAAAATTACAATGATTTTTAAATGCAAACAAGAATAGTGGTTCTAAATCCTGTAACTATTTTTTATTTATAAATGTTTTTCATGATTTCCACCATATGCACAATTCTCATAATTTGCAAAATAAAATTATTATTAAGTTGTTTGTATATACGTATGCTCATGTGCACATATACATGTGCATATATGCGTGGCAATTTTTCAAATTCATAATTACTTACCTAAACATAAAAATTAATTAGAATGCAAAAAAAAAAAGAGGAGAGTAACAAAAAAAAAAAAAAAAAAAAATAAATAAATAAATAAAAAAATAAATAAATAAAATAAAATAAATTATAGGTATATAACCTCGTTTTATGGCCATTTTTTTTTATTCAAATACATTATTGTTATGTTTAACATGTTAATTACAGACAAATATATATATACATATACATAAGTACAAAAACGATATAGTAAATGGTATGCGCTTAAAATTAGCATCACACTTGTATTATGTGATCGTGATCAGCATTACAAAAGTTAAAAAAAATAATAATAATAAATAAAATAAAATAAAATAAAAATAGGGTCAATATGGATATAATATATATTTGTATGTAACGTCGAACTGTTCTGTCAAAGAGAATATATTTGATATTTATTGATAAAAAAAAATATATTATTTTTAAAAAAAAATCATGTATACTTATGTTTGCAAAATATGTATATACATATGTAGATGCATGCAAAATGTACATTTGTTCATAATCCTATGTTTTATTTTTACTTACATACAGTACTTACACTTACATATAGTGGATGGTACGTTTACAAAATATGTTAATAACGTAAGAAAATGTTTTTATACGTTTATCATAACAATTACAACTGTTTCATTTTTATGATAAATGTACCTCATCAAAAAATTAAAATTGTAAAGATGAAAGGAAAATGACACTTTTCTTTATAATTTTTTGTAGTGTTAAGTATTTTTTTTTTTATAAATTTTTTTTTATAACTTTTTTTTTATAAATTTTTTTTTTTTTTTTTTTTTTTTTTAAAGCGGTTGAAAGCGGTTGAGGAAAATCTGATAAAATTAAAAAAAAAAATTATAAAAAAAAAAAATACTTAACATTACAAAAAATCAAATATAAAGTAAAAATTTTCGATCGTTTGATTGTGTTAACAAAGCTTATGTAAAAAAAAAAAAAAAAAAAAAAAAAAAAAAAGTAAGAGTTTCATATATATATGAAAAATTATTCTCTTTTTTATGCATTAAAAAGCAGGAATGTATTTAAGTTCATATAGATGTTTCTAAAATTAAGTTAATTAAAACTTAAGCACAATTTTATATTCATTCTTATGTACAGTAAAAATATATAAAAAATATATTTTGAAAAACGTTGATGTTTTATATTATTTCAGTAAAAAAAACGAACAGGTGAAAGAAGCATATCACCTTACAACACTTTTTCTTTTATATTTTATCTTTACGATTATGTCTATACACATACATTTGTTGATATATAGGCGTATACATACAATTTATATATTAAAACAATCATCTACTGTGACTAGACACATAACTTAAGTATCTATTGTCATGCTATGTCTTCTTTTTTTTATTTTTTTTATTTTTACAGTGTAAGTTTTATTAATATGAATATGTTTACAATAAATTTATTATACACTAATACATGTATTTATTTTTATCATTTAACAAAAGTTGTGTTGACCTTTTTGTATCAAAAAAAATGGAAGACACAATTTCAATTATGTTTTTATTTATTACTTTCTTCCCTTTCCTTCTTGACAAAATCTTTGCTGGTGTTAAAAGTTGTATAGCATATCTAAGAGAACATTTCATGCCTGCAAAAATTAAGAAAATCAAAAAAAAAAAAAAACAAAAAAGTAACAAAAAAGTAACAAAAAAGTAAAAAAAAATTATAAGTAAACATGTTTAGCAAATGGAAAATATTTTGAAAATTTATGCTCAGCGTATGTATATAAATAAACATAAAACCAGGTTAATTTAACTTTTTTTATTTTATTATATATATATTTTTTATTTTTTATGTTTTTAAACATACCAATTTCGGATAAACACTTTAAAGCTTCACTTTCAATTTTTATTTTTTCAAACTTGCATCTTAATTTTAAAACCTTAGAACAAATGAAAAAAAAAAAAAAAAAAAAAAAAATAGCATTTATAACAAGTTTAAAAATGATTATATAGAATTTGGTTAATTTATATGTGCGCATGTAATTATCTATAAATATATAGTACCTGTGATATTTCTTCCATATTATACAACATGGTTTTAACAATTATTATTCTGTCTAATAAGTCTACGGGTATGCCGTGAGCGGATATTATATTAGTTCCTACATATACATGTACGTATGTATGTATGTATGTATGTATGTATGTACGTATGTATGTATGTACGTATGCATGTATGTACTTATGTATGTGTGTATTGTATGCGACACATTTCGAAGTAAAAAAAAAAAAAAAAAAAAAATGTATTAATAAGATATATACCTTTTATATTGCAGATTCCTCTATTGGTAGCTAAAATGACAACAGGAGCTAAATTAGATTCTAACGTTCGATTCAAATAAGTAAAACATTCTATATCTAACATATGGACCTGTAAATATGTATGCGTTTATTAATGTACATACGTATATATATATATATATATTTATGCCTACATTTTTATATAAAGTGACAATATATATATGTATGTGGTTTGAATTAGTAACTGTAAAAATGCCCAACAAAATAAAAATGTCATTTTTTTATATTTTTTATACAAACCTCATCAATAAATAAAACTCCCGGTACAATTTGTGCTATTCCTTGGTCCACGTACTTATAAACAATTTTATTAATTTCATTTCTTAATTTATCTGTAATTTCCGTTTTTTTTGATTTAGAGTTTTGTAAAAAATTTAGTATATCATCTTTTGGTTGTGCATTAGATATATCTAAATCATATAAAGTTACATTTTGAATAATATTTTTTTTTTTATGTACATTTCCTTTAGGTAAGTCTACAAATGTATCAGTTTCTATATCAAACATGTTCTGATATAAACTACATTTTCCTACTCTTTTAACTATACCACTATGTGATTCAATATATATAATATCTTTTTCTTGTATTTTTTGTTTAACAATATTTTCATATATAGAAGAATGTATTTTTATTTTTTTTTGTTCTTTTAATGTTTTTAAAGTAATATATACATAAGCAACTTTTTTTTCTTCATAAGTGTCATCATAAAATGGTTCTATTTTAATAACTTCACCTTCAAATACTTCTTTAATTTCTTTTATATTTACTCCAATACTTTTTCTAATATATTGAGTTAATATTTCCGTTTTTTTTACTTCACATGAATATACTTGTGATGCATTAAATATACAAAAAGGAATAGAATCTTCACTTATTTCTTTACTTATGGCAATAGCTATGGCTGTTTTTCCACTTCCACTAGGTCCTGCTAATAATAAACATTTGCATATGTTTTTTTCTTTAATTAAATTTATAAATATACCAGCAGCTTCTCTAGCTTTTTTTTGACCTATCATACCTTTGCAATTATAAAAATTTTTAACTACATCTTCATCATCGTCATTCTCCTCGAGCTCACTGTCACTGTTACTGTCTTCACTACTATCATAATTGTAAACATCCTCTACGGTTCTATTTTCAAAAATATTTGTTCCATTAGTTTCTAAAACTGTAGTAGTATTATTTGAGTGACCGTTACATTTTTCATAATCTTCCATATCTGTTAAAGCATTGTTAGATAACTTTTTTTTTTCATCTATATTTCTATTTTTTTCATCATTACCATCATTATTATCATTTTTTTTTTTCTTTTTTTTTTTTTCTTTTTTATTCGATGTTTCAAAACTTAAGTCACAAACGAACCCATCTGCATCTAAACCTAACCCACTAATGTGGCTATGCAAGCTTATCCTTTCTTTTTCTTTATTTGACTCAATTATCATAATTAAAATAAAAACAGACAACGAAAAAAAAGTGGGAAAAGTGGGGGACGTAAAGAAAGTAGAAAAAAAAAAAAAAAAAAGAAGAAGAAGAAACAGGATTTACTTAAGAAAGCAAAAAAAAAAAATATATACAAGTTATAAACTTTTTATTTATGTACGTTTGATTTAAGTATAATTTAATTATAATGTTTGTGTTAAATCACAAATAAGAATGATTTGTCATACGAACTTGCATTAGTTACGTTAATCATTTTATTATTTTGCAAAATATGCATATCGAAGTAATTGTTAAAATGGTATAAAATATTGTGTGTACAGTAAATTGTATTCGAAAAAAAAAAAAAAAAAAAAAAAAATATATATATATATATATATATATAATTTTAGGAGCACTGTATAGAGCACACTTGGGGGGGGAGGGAGAAATAAATAAAAGCACAGTTTTAAGAACTTTTTTTTTTTTTTTCAATGAAGTGTTTTTTTTAATGAAATGTTTTTTTTAATGAAATGTTTTTAGTTATCTCTACTATGCACATGTGTAAATGCACAAACAGTGGTTTTCTTTTTCATTTTTCAATTAATTTATTAAATTTACTTAAAAAATTGAATCTTTATAAAAAGAACGGAAAAAAAAAATACAGTATGTATATTGATATAATATATATATATATATATATATATATATATATATATATATGCACATATGTACATATAGGGTGTCTTATTTTGAATTTAAATTATTAGAAACACGTGTCGTGACTAAGTAAACGTGGACGCTATTAATTCATAAATCAACCGTGAAGTGCACAAAAAAAAAAAAATATATATAGATAAATAAATAAATATTGCACACACAAAGAAGTCTAAAAAACACACAAATATAAAAGTATTACACATTAAAAGTTCCTAATAAATTTACATACATGTATGTGTTTATATATATATACATGCATATGTGCATACAAAACTTTTTTTTTTAAAAATATATTTTCGGTACGAAATGTACGTGTCAGAAATATAAATTTATATATATGTGAACGTATTGATGTGTACCTTTATTATAGTGTTTTATAGCACTATAACAAATATTAAAACGCCAAAAAAAAAATGTGATGAAAATTTAAACAATAAAAATATAAAATTATGTGAAAAAAAAAAAGAACTACACATACATATATGTTATGTATTAAAAAATAAAATTTCCAACTTGGATAAAAATGGAAAATACCGTTTCTACTTTATATTATGTGGAGTATTGCTAATATAAAGTAGTTTTCCATTATTGCTATACTTTTTAATGATTTGAATATACCTTAAAACTGCATATTTATAAGAAAAACAAAAAATAAATAAAAAAAAAAAATAAATAAAAAAAAAAAATAAATAAAAAAGAAAAGAGAAAAGGATAAAAAGAGAAAAATAATGAGACATATATAACTACATCGTAAATAACAATAACAAATCTTATTTATCTATTTTTCTATTTTTTATTTTATTACTGTGTACAAGTTTCAAGTCTTCAGAAAAAAATTTTAGCGCTATATTACACAAATTTTCACCTAAAATAAGATAATTCGGTTTATGTCTAAAAAAAATAAAAAAATAAAAAATGAATGTTATGGTTAAGATTGGGGTTAAAAAAAAAAAAAAAAAAGACTAGTAAACAGTTGGTAAAATCATAGAGTATATTATTTAAGCTCTATTTTTTATTTTTTTTTTTATTTTACCTATTACTATAAAAATAAAAAAAAATTATGTATGATTGTATTAAATGTTTAACATAGGTGTAACATAAATAATTATATATATGTGTACACTCTATATTCACAATGTCGTTTGTAATATTTTTTTTAAAATTAGAATACAACAAATAAGATGGTATATACTTATATTGATTATCATATATTTTTGTAAAAATATAATTCCTAATTATTTGATTTTTAAAACTAAAAAAAAGAGTTAGTTCGCTGAAAGTAACATATTCTTTGTACCTAAAGAAAAAAAAAAAAAAAAAAGAGCGAATTATAATATATTCTAAATATATCTTTTAGTTTATGAATGTATATTACAATTTAATGCATATTAACATTTGTACTCGATTTGTAATGAATTGCATTGTATCACATTGTATCATACTGTATTTTACTGTATATATATATATATATATATATATATATATATATATGTGTGTTTTATCTTATAAACATAGTGTTATAATTTTTCTGTGAAGATGTATATATATGCGTATCCGTAACACACATGGATATATATATATATATATATATATAACATGTACGGAAACTTACTTTTTAGTTTTTAGTGCCAACAAAGAAAGCATGTAATATACATCTGGATAATTATTATATATGTAATAAGCCTTTATGAGAACAGTGTATGACTTAAAAGATATATTAGTAACAAAATAATAATACGACAATAATATATAAGTATGTATATTATTAAAAAATAGTTGGTTCATATTTTTACAAAGGATAATAATTTGATGAGCTTTATTTGTTAATTGTAAGGAATATATTAAATTAAACAAAGAATAAAAATATAAATCTGAAAAGACATTTTGATAAGAATCGACTATATACTTATATATCTGTATAGATCGTTCTACTTGTTTGAAATGTAGTAATAATGCTGCATTACAAAATAAAAAATAAATATATTTTTTTTGTTTTTTTAATTCATTAGCTAAATTTTTAATACAACTAATTTTATTTAATAAATAAGCTGAAATAACAAAAAATGTAATAATAGATGGTTCATACATATTATTCATTAATAACAATTTACTTAAACTATAACACATTATATAATTGTTTTCATAAAAATTCTTTTTTATATTAATTATAATAAATATTTGCGAATATAACAAAAATCTAGGAAAATAAACTGAATATTTATTTTTAGTTATAGAAATGTAAACATCGTAAAGAGTTACTTTGTTATATATTGAATGATATAAAACAATTTTTTTATAAATATATGTATAAGGTTCTTCTTGACAATTTTCTAACATTGTAACGTTATCGAAAAGAGGATTTACACTAGTTGGTGTTACCATGTTAGTAGTAAGCTTACTTTTATTTAGGTCATCCGTTTTGTCCACTACATTCATTTCATGTGCATTGGCTAGCTCGACCTTATCTTCCCTTTCCATTATATCAATCTGTTTCAAAGTTAATCCTCTACTTCTTCCATTACATATTTGATTTATAGAATTATTTCTGTTTTTTTTGTCCGAATTTTTTTTTTTTTGCATATGTTTAGTGTCCTGTATGAATGTTTTACATTGTGGTGCATCTTCTATGTTAAAATATGTGTCGTATTGCTTAATAATAGTATTATTTACATCATATTTTTTTATTCTATTTTTTTTATTCGTAGTACATTTTGTAACATTTTGAATGAGGAAAATAAAATAATCACATAAGTTTTTATTTTGAAATTGTAAATTCACTGAGAATAAAATAAAAACAAAAAAATATTTTAACCATTCAATTTTTTTGTGATAATTAGCTAACAAAATTAAAGAAATTTCTTTTTTTAAAGATAGTAATGAAAAGCTAAATAATTTTATAATTAATTGTGGGTTAGCAGGACACTGTAAAAATAATAAAGTAGAATATTTTAAGGATTGTGCATATAAACCTTTTAATTCAAACAATTGTATAATTACATGTAATAAATAAACACAATTATTATTTAAAAATGATTTGTTACTTATTTTTTTAACAAATTTTACTCCTTTGTTTAAGCACTTGTTATTTTTCATATTTAATAGTGCTGATATTTTTATAAAAGCTAAATAATTTATACAAAATATTTTATAGCATTTTTTTCTTTTTTGTTTTATTAATTCTGGTTGTTTATGCATTACTTCACGTTTAATGTTACAAATGTATGTTCTATTTTTTACATTTGTTATGCCGCAACAAGTATTGTCTTTGGTAGTTTTTTTTTTTTTTTTTTTTCTTTTTTCCCAAACAAAATTATCACTCGGAATATCTATGGTGTTCCCTTTTTTTGCCACTATTTTTTTGGACGAAAAACACCATAACTTTTTATAAATTTGTAACAAATATAACAACTCAGAATATTTTTTTCTAAAAAATAACGTTTCAATTAAAAAAATTAAATTTTTTAAATTTGTTTGTTTGAAAAATAAAATCCTGCTAAGGAACTCCATTTTTTCATAAAAAAAATATTTCTTACAGTGTAAATATAGAACTTCTAAATATTCATAATAAAATTTATCATCATCTTTGTTTTTGTCTGATAATCCAGCTTCTATTTTTTGTTCATCATGTACACCTTCCTTGTCTTGTACACCTTCCTTATCTTGTACACCTTCCTTGTCTTGTACACCTTCCTTGTCTTGTACACCTTCCCCATCCTCTCCCTCTTCCCCACTCAACAATTGTTTTTTACTGAGTACCTTTTTTTTGTGCGTTTCATTCCATATTCGTTTGCTACCACCTTCTTCTATTTCGATAGATACATTTGTACTAGATTGGTTACAAGTTTTTTTTTTCGTACCATTATCGTTATTTTTTTTTTCTTTTTCACAAAATAATTTTTTATATTCACAAATACTACTTTGAACACGTTTTTCTCCTTTTGCTTTTAAAGTAGTAATATATTGAAAATGTGCTAATATATTAGATGCACTTTCTGAAAATAATCTTTTTTTTAAATTTTTATTTTTTTTTTTAATAGTTATTTTTTCTTTAACAACTTTATTATTGATTATAGAACTACTGTTAATTAACTTTAATGATTCTTCCTTATTTGATTTTTTTATAAAATCTTTTGTTAAATAAGTTAGTTCTTTTTTTTTGTTTGTGTTTTTTGCTAAATTTAAAACAGGTGGAGTAGTACATATACCCTCAGGTTTATTTGAAAATACAATGTTTGTTTTTGTACTAACAGAAACTCTATTCTTAATATCAGTTTCTTTTTTGTCATTTATTTTGTCATTTATTTTGTCATTTATTGAGGTTTTTTTTATATACTTTTCTAAGTTGTTAAAGGCAGTGTGTTGTTTTGAGCTATCAATAGACGTATTAGACTTAGGGGTATAAAACTCACTTTCAGATTTGATTTTTTTATAATTTGAATAATGTTCTTTTTTTATTTCTATATTCATTTTATAAGGTTATGAATGTATTTAACTTTTTTTTTTTTTTTTTAGCATTGTTTAGCCTATATTTTTTATTTTCGTTTTTTTTTTTTTTACCTTTTTTATTCTATTTTTTTTTTTTTTTCTATTTTTTTTTCTGTTTTTGTAAAAATTCAGCCCTTTCTTGTTGTGTGACACAAATTTGTGTTTATATACACATTACACACATATAAAAACGACGTGAGCCAACCAAACAATTATATAATAATATATAATAATGCATGTCGAAGTGATAATGCGTACGCCCTATATACACATGTATATGAAGCTGGGTAACTAAATATGCAGATGGGATTAAACATAATATACTTACCCAAATCACTAACTAGCTAGCTAATTATATTTATAGCGAGAGAAAAGAAAAGATAGAAAGATGGGAAGAAGATAAAATATGTAAAAACAATACATGAGGGAAATTAGGTCTTAGTATATAACGTAAAGCATCTTAATGCTTTTGTTACATCCATTGGTTTTGCATAATTTTCATCATCAATGTTTTTTTTTTTTTTTTTTTTTTTTTTTTTTTTTTTTTTTTTTTTTTTTTTTTTTTTTTTTTTTTGGGATTCTTTTTTTTTTTTTTTTTTTTTTTTTTTTTTTTTTTTTTTTTTTTTTTGGGATGATTGTCTTTTAATTAAAACATAAAAAATAATATTTATTTAAAATTGTACACAAATAAGAATACATAACTAAATATGTTTTTTTTGTTAATACAAGCGTTTTCTGAAAACTGAAATGAAATTATGTATATGCATAGAATTGGTTAAAAAAATATATATACACATGTATGTATATATCACCAAAAATGTAATGATTTAAATAATGATGCCTACGCGCAACGTAAAAAAGTAAATACATAGATGTATATATTTAAAATGTGTAAAGGTATATAAATTATTTATTATAATTAAAGTCTAATAAAA
This sequence comes from Hepatocystis sp. ex Piliocolobus tephrosceles, assembly GCA_902459845.2. Lineage (NCBI taxonomy): Eukaryota > Apicomplexa > Aconoidasida > Haemosporida > Plasmodiidae > Hepatocystis > Hepatocystis sp. ex Piliocolobus tephrosceles. Next base: position 58,185 of record CABPSV020000008.1, read on the forward strand.
TACTATGTAGAACTACAAATTTTTTTATTTTAAAGATGCATGTAATAAATAGCACATTACACAAATTAACATAATTCCAGCGTGTCATAGAACAAAAAAAAAAAAAAAAAAAAAACAAACAAAAAAAAAAAAAAACAAAAAAA
>CABPSV020000009.1:3259-16955 GCA_902459845.2 Hepatocystis sp. ex Piliocolobus tephrosceles
AAAAAAGTAAATAAAAATGTAAATAAAAATGTAAAAAATAAAACCTTAATTTATATATTTTTTTAAATTCTTGGCGTTGTACCTTCTTCGTTATGTTCATTATTCGTTATGTTGTCATTTTCAACAGTACCCTCATTTTCATTATATTCATTATACGCATTATGTTCTTCTGGTTTCTTCTCATTTAAAGCTTCAGTGTGTTCATATTCCATTATCGAATGGTGTATGTGTATATAAATAAAAATAAAAATACATATATATATATGTGTAATGTTAACTTTTTAATTTACAAATGTTAAATGCTTCAGCCTTATTAATCGATCCATGTAACATTATAACAAAAAAATTAAATAATTTAACATATAGCGCAGCGTGTAATTTAGCATTTAATGTAATATAAAATATTTGTCTTTTACAAAAAATATATATATATATATATATATATATATATATATATATATATATATACATATATGTTTGTATATGTATATGATAAAAAGCCTCGTTTATTTTTTTAATTCTATTAGTGAATTTTTAATTGATTGGTGCACCTTATGTTAACTGTTATTGACCCAAAAAAAAAAGCAATTCAAAAAAAAAGTAAAGTTTAAAAAAGCAAAAAAAAGTGTTAATATATCATTTAGTGTGTTAGAAACGGAGAGTTTAATATATTAAGACTAGTACTAATTTTTTTATTTTTTTTATTTATATTTTAATTATTTGTTGCATGTATGCGTTGCTTTCCATTTCCTTTTTTTTTGAATAGGTTTTTATTCAATTATCGCAACATAAATAAATACGCCTAATAAAATATAAACATATATACACATATGAATTAAATTGTATACAATTTATATCGCTTTTTATTATTTATTTTTTTTTTTTTTTTTTGACTTTATTATGTTTTCTTAAAAAAAAAATGTTTATACATATATAAACATATATATATTAACAATGATATTGTTTATTAATGAACTTCACACAAAAGTGCCCATGGAAGTACTTTTTAGTAAAAAAAAAAAAAAAAAAAATGTGTTGTTAGTGTAGCTAATAATTAAAATAAAACACGTTTAATTATTAAACACATTTATATTTATTGATAAAATAAAAATTCGAAATATGTTAAGTGTTGTGTGAAATTGTAAAATAGTAATTTTTTTTGACTTTTTTGAACTATAATCGTACTTAAATTAATAAAATAATATTTTAACAGAATTTTAAATAAATAAATGCATAAATAAATATATATATATACTTGCATATATGTGTAAGAAATAAAGGCAGACACTTAAAAAAAAAAAAAAAGTTACATTGTTTAAGCGATTTTGTAACATTAAATGTTTTATATTTGTCTTAATACAGTTATTTATAGTTACAGTTTAAAAAATAGCAAGAAAAAAAAAAGGAAAAAAAAAAAAAAAAAAAAAAAAAAAGAATGTTTTTTGTTTTTATCCAATGGACACATGTATAATTTATATTTAATTTTAGTATATAAAAAAAAAAATAATTATAGAATAATTTAAAGAATAATCTTAATATGTTTTTAAAGTGATAATGAAATAACAGAAAAAAACATGTGCATGTTTTGGTTGAATTTTTTTTTTTTTTTTTTGTTCTCTATTATCAACACCTAAAGTTTTTAATTTTAAAGAACATAGATTTAGTCATGTTAAAAAAAGGAAAACTAATATATAAATTATACATTGTTATTAATTTTTTTTTTTTTTAATTATTAAAAATGCGCTACATTGTTATTCATATGTGTTATATGAATTATTATTCTACATTTGTTAGTTCTACTTTTATAGTAATTATGTTTTTAAATATTGTGCTTTTTTCTAAGCAGTATTAAACTATTTTTTTTTTTTTTTTATACTATTATGGTTTATTATATAAAAAAAAAATAATAAATCTGTTTATATGAATACATAGTTGAATAAATTGTTATTCGAATTTAATTTCCTTTTTGTTGTGTTTGTCACTCGTTTGTTTAATGTTTTCGAAACAGGTTGTTTACATATAATTTTTTTTCTATTTATGCTTTACAATATCCTAATATATTTTTTAATAATTCCTGAAATATTTATTATATTGTCATAAAAAAAAAAAATAGTAAAATTAAAAATGTGCTAATAGTTCTTTTTTGAAAAGAAAGAAAATTATGTTAAGCGCTTAATCATGTAAATAATAAAAAAAAGCATGTACATATATCATATACATATATACATATCAATATATATACACTACTATATATATATCAGAATAATACATGTAATTTTTTTTCTTTATACTGAAAAGTATGTTATCTACAATTTATTTAAAAAGAAAAAAAAAAAAAAAAAAAAAAAAAAAAAAAAAAAAAAAAAAAAAAAATAATAATAATAATAATAATAATAATAATACTAATAATAATAATAATAATAATAATAATAAGTAAATGAATAAATAAATAAATATGAATAAATAAGCACATAAATAAATAAGCAAATGAATAAATAAACATATAAATAAATAAACATATGAATAAATAAATAAGCAAACACATTTTTTGCTAAATACCCTTTGTGTATACAAATAAAATGTTAATTGGACTTGTAACACTAGTTAAAAAAAATATGAAAACAAAAAATAAAAACATTAATGGATGTATTAACAAATGAAAAAAATAAAATAAAAAAAAGGCATTAAAGAGATAATTAAAAAAGAGCTACAATATTAAAACATGTAAAAGTTAAATGATTAAAACAAATAAACATTTCGTGAATACGTAATAGTGTATGCATGACATTAAATAAGATTTAAAAAAAAAAAAAAAAAAAAGAAGAAGCATACAAAAGGAGTATACATAAGTATACATAAAAGGTGTACAAAAAAAAAAAAATAAAAATAAACAAAAATAATAGAAGAATAAAACAAAAAGAATTATTAATGAAAGGAAATGTTTAATTTACAAAGAACCTATTAATTTGAAAAAGAAAAGGAAAAAAAAAAAAAAAAAAAAAAAAAAAAATGGATTAAAGAAAATTACACAAGAAGGGAAAATAATGAAAATGTACATATATTTATGTGAATAAGTATAAATGTGCACATGTATGTATTTATAAACATTTGTTTACATGTCTTTATAGAAATAGGCATTTTTACATACCTAACCACATATAATAGAAAATAAACAGTATTATATATATATATATATATATACCTTTTTTTTTTAAATTAAAATGGATTTATATGAAGATGAAATTTATGAAAGAGCTAAGGTAAATATTACCATAATAGTTAATGATGATATAAAAGAACCAATAATCACAAATTTTGAAAATAATATGAAAAGTAAAAATGTTAGAGTAAATAGTTACAATTATGATAATATCCATAAAATAAATAATTTTTGGGACGACCGTTCAAGTGATTTAGCAAATAATACATCAACTAAGGATACAACTAATACGACCAATATAACTAATACGACCAATATGACTAATAAGACCAATACGACTAATACGACCAATACGACTAATACGACCAATACGACTAATACGACCAATACGACTAATACGACCAATACGACTAATACGACTAATACGACTAATACGACTAATACGACTAATACGACTAATACGACTAATACGACTAATACGACTAATACGACTAATACGACTAATACGACTAATGTTTGTAATAATCCTGCTAAAACTGATAAAATTAATGTTATGTTACAATTTTGGTTAAAAAAGATAAAAAAAATATCATCAGTTATTGTTTTTTGTGTTAATTGGCAAAACATAAATAGTGAAAACAATAATAACACAAATATATATAAAAGAGAAAGTGATGGTTATACAATAAGTAAAGAGCATGAAAATAACAATAAGAATGAAATAAATCAATTAAACATAAATGATCCTAATTGGGAGCAACATAACACTTACACTGTTAACTCTCATAATATATATCAAGATGGATATAACGTACAAACAATGGGTAAGGAAAATAGTACAAATGTGGCACAAATAAATGTAGACACTTCAATACAATTTAATCAGAGTAAACCAAGTCATAACGAACTTTACCCAAATCAATCTTATCCATACGAACTATACCCAAATGAACCTTACCCAAACCAATCATATCCAAACCAATCATATCCAAACCAATCATATCTTAACGAACCATATCCTAACGATTCTTATCCTAACGATTCTTACCCAAACGAATATAGTAAAAATAAATATAGTAAAAACGAATATAGTAAAAACGAGTGTAACCCCGAAAATAGTGAAAATGTTAAACGAATTAGTATTAAACATAAGGAGTTTATGAATCACATAAACAATAATTTAATTAAAAAGTTAGAAGAAATAAATAGTATAATTATGAAAAGAAAAAAGCAATGTAAAATAATTTTGTTAATAATATTACCAGAGAATACTGAATATACAGAAGAATATATTAAATATATAAGTTTTTTAAATTCTCAAAATATTAGTGCCATATTTATAACATCAGGTTTAAAAGAAATTCGTGTAAAAATAAAAAAATTAGAAAATTTATTAAAAGATTGTATTAACACATTTTTTAAACAATATATAATAAATTATGATAATAAGAGTCATAAAAATATATTAAGTTTTTTTAAATATAATTTAAAAAAAGCTTATATATTTGAAATGTTAGATAAATATGATGAGAGTATGAAAATATATGTAAATTTATGTAAACTATTTTATGAAAACATAAATGAAAAATTGTTTTTAAATAAAAATACATTTTTTGAACATGTTATATGTTTTAATTCGATTAGTATAAGGATGATATTTATTTATTTATATTTTAAAGATTTTAAAAAAACTATACATCACATTTATACACATAACAAAATTATTTTTTTAGCTTTAATGAATACAGAAGAATATATAAATGAAGAAGATAATAAAAACTTGTTGAAAATAATTAATATGTTTGGTATAACAGGTAAATGTGATTTTATAAATTATATAAAATATTATAAGCATGATAATGTAATAAGTAGTGATACATGCGAATATGCGAGTAGTAGTACTACTAGTCGTAATATGGTCGATAGTGTAATGAGTATTGAGACTTACAAAAATATACATAACAATATAAATATATTGTGTAATACAAAGGATGATAAATCAACTGAATTATTATATTTATTATATGAACTAATAATGAGAGAATATTTATATTACAATTTACTTACATGTATATATCTATATTTTCATCGTATTATTAAAAAAATGAATATAAATATGCACGATGTTGTATTATATGGTATTTATAGTTGTTTTTGTGTATATTATAAAATAAAGGCACTTGAAAAAAAAAAAAAATTATTTGATGAATTTAAATATTTACAATTTAATAATTATTTTAAAGTTTTATCAGTATCTTTTTTATATGATTTTATTTTAAATTTTTTAATCGAATTATATAATATTATAAGTATAAATAAAATAATGAATTTAGGAACAATTGTTATTTATTTTTTATGTAAAATATATTATGAAAAAAAAAATTATATGTTTTCATTATATTTATTGATGCTTTTTTTTAATAATGAAGAAGAATTATTTATTTTTAATTCGATTGATGATACTGTTCTAAAAAGTAGAAAATATGATTTGATTCATTTTTATGAGTCTTTTTGGCGATTTAGTGGTTATAAAACGTACTTAAAACCTTGGTAAAAATTAATTTAGTAATCGTATATTTGTACATATATAAATATATATATATATATATATATATATATATATTATAGTTTGTAACTTTTTTTTATAACATGTTTTGTAACATATTTTGTAACATATTTTGTAACATATTTTGTAACATATTTTGTAACATGTTTTGTAACATATTTTGTAACATATTTTGTAACATATTTTGTAACATGTTTTGTAACATATTTTGTAACATATTTTGTAACATGTTTTGTAACATGTTTTGTAACATGTTTTGTAACATAGTTTGATATGTGTTGGAGCATCTAACGCATTACTAATTTAAAATGTGAAAATAAAAAGTTAATATTTGTATTGTTATTTTTTATATGTTGATGTACAAACATGATAAAATTTTTACATTTTAATGCATACCCATACAAAAACTATACACACATGTAATTTTTATATTTTTATATATTTTTATATTTTTATATATTTTTATATATTTTTATATATTTTTATATATATATTTTTTTTTTTTTTTTTTTTTTTTTTTTTTTTTTTTTTTTTTTTTTTTTTTTTTTTTTCTTTACAGCTCCAGAGACGTTCAAGAACCTATGATATGTTTAGTACTTAGTTGCCTTGGGTTTTTATTAAATTATGACAAGGTGAGTACAAACATAGATAAAGAATATTTAAAAAATGAATCTTTTGATATAAAAGAGTATGATGCATTATTTATTGAAATATGTTTTGGGTATTTAAATATTTTAATTATGAATAAAAAATATAAGGAACAGAAAGAGTTCAGTGATTTTATGCAAAAGTATTTCAAATTTGTAGATAAAAAACAATCTTATTTACCTTTATATAATATTGATATATTTCTTTGTGATATTTATATTAACTTATATTACTTATTGGAAAATAATAATTATAGAATTTTTTTAAGAATAAAAAACAAAAGTCATGTTAATTTTTTTTTTTTACCATTACTTGGAATCGTAATAAATAAAGAAATATATATGTTTAATTTAAAATATTCTAATAGTTATGAAGATATTCATTTTTTATTTGGTCAACTTTTGAATAATGATGAGGATGATGAGGATTATGCGGGTTATGAGCATGATAATGTTAATGATGTATGTAAAAATGATTTGTTTTTACGAAAGTATATAACACAAGAAATGGAAACATCTTTGGCGCAGATGTTTACTATCACTGATAGTACCAATAATAGTCGCAATCAGAATAATAATAGTTTTTTACGGTTAAACAATAAAAATAGTATTAGTCTTATATTAAAAAAAAGCAAAATGAATGAAGTATACATAGAACAAGTTGAATTATATATGTATATATATAAAAAAATTATAAAATTAAAAATAAAAAAAATTATAACTTGTAAATTAAAAACAGAGTATTTAGAAGAAGTAAATGTGTTAAAAGACATGAATAAAAAATATGAAGGAGATTTAAACAAAACAAAATTCAATACAAATAATAATATGACACATATGATTGAACAAAATGTAGAGGAAAATAATATGGTTACATTGTTATGTACTGCTGAAACAAAAAAAAATGAAACAAAAGAGTTAACGAAAGAGAATGTTATATATAAAATACATACACCAACGGAAATAGGAATAGAAGAAAAAAACACAAACTTGAAAACTTATGATTCAATTATTAATAATGAAAATAAAAAAAAATATATATTATTTGAAATAAGGAAGAATAATAAAGATGAAGATATTGCAACTATTTATAAATTAAAAGAAAGATTATATTTAAATAAATGTGAAAATAAAATAGTTGTTAATGTAAATAAATCATTATATAAAAAATTATCAAATAAATACGTCAATTATTTTATTTATCCTAATAATAATGTTTTATATTTAAATGAATATAACATTGGTTATATTTTTGTGAACTATTCAAAATATATTAACAATTTTGAGTTTTATGTATCTTATACATCAGATAATGCTAATAACTTATCTTTGTTTTTTTTAACAAAACATGAACATGTCATAAGTGTACAACAAATCGAAGAAAAAGAACAAGTTGCATTTATTAAGGATACAAATATATTTAAATTGTTAGAAGGTGAAAAAAGGAAAAAAAAAAATAATGACAATTTGGATAAAACTGTTAGCAAAAAAAAGCGAACCGAGTTAGGTATTATACCAAATAAAGTCGGATTAAATTCGAAATTTGTTGAAAAATCATCTGAGGGTGATAGTAGTAACAGTAGTAACAGTAGTAATAGTAGCACTGGTAGCACTGGTAGCAATAGTAGCAGTTGTTATGGCAAAGAAGGTGTTGATGATACGTCCGGTGCAACGTCTGGTGCAACACCTGTTGGAACGCATAAACCAAATGACATAAAAAAAGATGGTTCGGAATTAATAATTGATGATTTTTTTTATAAATTGTTAACACAAAATGACAATACTAAAACAAATAAAATAAAAAGCGCTATAAAAAAAAAATATGAGGATTTATTTTTTTTTGAAGTAAATGGAAGATATATAAAAACATGTAAAAATAAAAATTATAATAAAAATAGAAATAAAAAAAAGATAAATGGTCGAAGTAATTTTTCAAACGAATGTTACATGATATATAAATTTAATTATATCAAAAGTAGAGAAAAACAAAAAGATATATCAAAAAAAAAAAACTCTTTTTATATTTATGCAAATGAAAAAGAGAAGTTCATGTGTATACCATTTTTGATTTGTGCAAAGGATACTAATAAAATAAATCTAAATTTTCAATTTTTTTATAAAAGTATGTACTTACAAGATCATATAGAGTATTCACTTCATTATTCGTTGCTTCCATCTTTAATGGTTATGTTTACTCGCGTTAATGCATGTAGTGAACAAAATAAAGAGGCAAACGATAAAGAGATAAACAATGAAGATAATAGTGTATGTGTTTCTCAGGGTGCGAGCAATACATTAATTGTGGACAATAACTATAATAACATGAATAACAACATGAATAACAACATGAATAACAACATGAATAAAAACATAAATAATAACATGGATAACAACATGAATAACAACATGAATAACAACATGAATAACAACATGAATAACAACATGAATAACAACATGAATAACAACATGAGCAAAAATAGTGATACAATTTTGAATAACATTATGCTCAGTGAACATAAAGATAATATGAAGGAAAGTGTCAAAAACAAAGAAATGTTTGAAAAAAAATATTTTATTAACAACAAAATAGATTGTCATAATTATATACCAAGTATAAAAAAGAATAAAGTATACTATTATATATATATATACAATAATAATGTGAATAGTATATTTATCAAAAATATAACAAACGGTAATTTAAATAAAAAAGTAAAATTGAGCAGTAAAAACACTTATTGTGATTTTATAAAAATCGATAATAAAAAATATATAGAAATATTATATGAACATAATTATAAAAGTTTTTTTTTTCCTTTTAATAAAATACTTAAAAATATAATGTTAAGTAAAAAAATAAAAATATTAGACAATGATTTTGAAAGCGTTAAAGATTTAGCTAATAATAATGAGCAAAAAAAAAGTAAAATAAAAATAGATATAATTTATAATAAAATTGTAAAATGTAATGAACATTTTACGATTGAATCTGTTATAACAAATGAAACAAATATTACTGAAGAAGTTATTATATTTTTATATGATAAAAAGAGTAATAAAAAAAATAAAGATAACCAATTGGACAATAAAATAAAAAACAAAAATAATAAAAATAAATTCAAATTAGATTTAATGACTAATAAAAATAATAAAAAAAATCAAGATAATAATTCAACAAAAAATAAAAAAAATAAAATTGTTTATAATGAAAAAAATATATTTGACAATAGTAACTCAGACTCTTCTTCTTCTTGTGCAACAGACGACTTGGAAAATCTAATTAATAATAAAAATTTCTGTTTATCAGATAATAATGTTTCAGATAAATATTATTTAAAAAAACAATATTTTATCACAGGTTTGAGAATAATGAAAAATATATTATTACCATACCAAACCATTAGAATAAAATGGTCATTTATTGTTTTTTCATATGGCCATATACGTCTGCCTAATGTGTTAGTAAAAAGAAAAACAAAAATAAAAAACAATATTAACGTTTTTTCATCAGAAAATATTGAGCTCTTAGTAATTTAATTTTTATTATTTTTTTTTTTTTTCATCTTATGTTATAACTGTAATAGTAGCATTATGCATTTTTTTGTTAATGTTGTAAATGTTGTAAGTAATAAGAGTGTTTTTGCACAATAGCGCCTTTTTTCATAACTATTGCAATGCTTCATTATGTCATTGTTTTATTGCCGTTTTTTATTTTAACCGCCTTTCGTTTTTTCCGCTATACATTTATCTTAATATATACATTATCAATATATATATATACATTTATATATATTTATATATATATATATATATATATATATTTTTTTTTTTTTTTTTTTTTTTTTTTTTGCCAAATTTTTATAATACACATGCGTTTAAATGCATGGAGCATCGTCGCATATTACATATTATTTTAAATAATATTATAATATTTTAAAAAAATATATAAATATTTTGGGTTTTCATAATGTTAGCTAATGAGAGTAATGTGTAAATTTATGAAAGAAAAAAAATAAAAAAACAAACGAATGAATGAACTAACGAGCGAACAAAATTATTATGGCAAATGACAAGGTTAAAACAAATTGACTCTTGTATACAAAAAAAATAAAACGAAATTCTTAATTGATGTGAGGATATTTAGATGAATATTCATAAAACAATTATGGTGTTTAATCTGTCGTTTTTTTTTTTTTTCTTTGTTTTTATTTTTTTTTGTTTTCATATTTACTATATGGTGCGAGTAATTTGTACTATGCTAAACACATCAGTGACGCTAACTGCTGTGAAAAAAAAAAATAAAATAAAATAAATACCATGTAAAACACAAAAAACAAACAATGAGATAACCAAATGAATATAAATGATTGCATAAATCAATAAAATAATGTAAATAAATTTATTTATTAATTTTTTTTTTTTAAATTAATGACAATACGTTCATATTATGTTAAATAAAAAAAAAATTATATATATATATATATATATATATATACTTATACATTGGCTGAAACATAAGAAAATTGTTAATAATAAAATATGCTTTTATATATGTTCTATGTTATATCAAACGTAAGCATTTTTGAAAATTTATAATATTAAGAAACATTGTATATGCCTAAAATTAATAACACAATAACACAATTTGTTTAATAGTTGATTTTTTTTTTTTAATTTTACTAGAAAATAGAAAAAGTATATAATGAAAACGAATTATACATTGAGTCCTAAAATTAAAAAGAAGAGATTACTTAAATTAAGTGATTAAATTGCAAAAGTACAAATAATATATATATATATATAGTAACATATATGTTAACTAGTTATATACCTGTAATATATCACTATCTCTCTCTCTCTCTCTCTCTCTCTCTCTCTATATATATATATATATATATATATATACGTTTATATAAATACAACATTATACATACATTTTATTATTTATTTGTTTTTTATTTTATTTTATTTTGACTAGGATATTTTTTTTAATAACACAGCTAATTTATATATAAAATAAAATATTGTTTGGAAAAAAATGCCACAATGGGGTCCAGGTAATAGCAGAGCAATAGAGGCCCGGATGAAAAAAAAAATGGAGAAAGACAAAAAACAAAGGGAGTTGGAAGAAAAAAAATTAGCGGAGTATTGGAAAGATGATGATAAAAAAACGCAAGCAAAAATTCAAAGAAAGGTAAGAGCTCGCCTTTTCTTTTGTATGAATGATTAGTTGTTTAATCGTTTTTTAATTTCTCATTACATTTTTGTCCTTTTGGAAGTATTAAACCTGCAGAAGTTGAACATTATAAACAATACGTAGTATAAAGAAAAAAATAAAAAATAACAATAAAAATAATAATAATAGATATACGTATATGTATATACGCTCTTTTTACTTTTAGATAGAAAATGAAACCAAAAGGCAACAAAAATTAGACAAAAAAAAAGAATTGAAAGCATTATATGGAGAAGAAGAAAAAACATATAAATCAAATAAGGAAAATGTACGTTTTTGTTTTTTATAAGAATATAAATTATACGCATAAAAAAATTTGAATTTTTATAATTAAAAAAAATGCTAATTAATTTTTTATAAAATTATGAAATTGTTTAAAATGCTCTTTTGTTGATTATTACTATTACTATCGTCATTTTATTTTTTTTTTTTTAAACAGAAATCGTCAAATACTAAAGTGACTCAGGCTGTAATTTTACAACGATTAATTGAGGAGAAAAAGAAAGAACTAAAAATAGAAGAGAAAAAGGTTAGTAAATACACGTTATTTATAAAAACCTTTTTGTTGTTCAATTTTTTTTTATAATAAAATAACTATGATATTATTTAAAAAAAAACAAAAATTACATTTTAGGAAAAATCGCGTGATAAATAATATATTTATAGAAACTAGTCTTGTTTATTTTATTATGTGATCATAACACTTTTATTATACAATTGCTTTGTGTTACATTTGTATCATATATATATGCATATATGTTCTCTCTTTTTTTTTTTTTCTTTTTTTTTTATAGAATAATCTTAATGTGCACGAGATGGAATTAGAAGAAAACATTAACCACATCCAAAGAGACCAACTATTAAACAATGAAGATTGTATATATGGTATAAAATAAAAAATAAATAGTAATTGTATATTTAGAAATAAAAGTATAAATGTAGAATTGTATGTTCGTTACTTTGTGTATTTACATTTATCTTTTTTCTTTGCATATATTTACACACATATTAATGTTTCAGTTAAAAGGAATTTTAATTTTCGACTATTTTATAACATTACTTTTATTTTTGCTTTATTTTTTTAGCTACCGGAATTGATAATGTTATTTCAGCTTTGGAAAATGTGTCGTTTGAAAAAACCAAAAAATTGAAAGCAGTAAGAGAAAAATGATTTTTTGTTTATTTTATATAGATATATATATATATATATATATATATATATATATATATATATATATATATATATTTTTATAATTTTGAAAATGTTAACATAGGTGTTATGCATGTTTATTTAAACTTTTCATGTTTTTTTTTTTTTTTTTTTCTTTAAGGCCTATAAAAAATATGAGGAAGAAAATTTACCACTCATTAAAGAGCAATATAAAGGTTTAAAGTTATCTCAGTTCAAGCAAATTTTATGGAAACAGGTATAAACTGATATGTAGTATTTAAATATATATACATATATAATATGTATTGCTTTATATCGTTAAATGCGAAACAAATAACTTTGGGAACATCAGTACATTTGTAATCGATATGTTCCACACAATAACATAAATATATATATATATATATATATTTATATATACATATATGTCTGCATACTTGTTATTTTTTACAGTTTAAAAAATCAGCGGATAATCCACTGAATCAAAAAGATTAATTATAAAAAAAAAAATCTGGCAAAAAAAAGTAATTTTAAATTCAGTTTTTCCTATTTGGGAAATTAATGTATGTTTTTCTTTGTCCTTTTTTTTTTATATTTTTCTTCATTTTATTTTATTTACTTTTTTTTTTTTATTTTATTTTTTTTTTTGTTTTTCAGATGAGAAAAAAAAATATATATACATTATGAACTAATTATATACATCAATATATTGTATATATATACATACATACATATATATATATATATATATGTATATATGTATATATATAGATCATATGTATGTACGAAATATACTTATTAATATTAACCCTACTTTCATAACATCACTTATTAAACGCATAACTTTTTTTTTTTTTTTTTTTTTTTTTTTTTTTTTTTTTTTTTTTTTTTTTTTTTTTTTTTTTTTTTTTTTTTT
>CABPSV020000009.1:17055-47781 GCA_902459845.2 Hepatocystis sp. ex Piliocolobus tephrosceles
TAAAACAAATAAAATAAAATAACAAATTTTTTATTTACAACTATTTTTTTTTATTTTTTTTATTTTTTAGTTTGAACATTTGAAAAGTCTGTTGTGAGCACTTATAGCTAACCACTAAGTTAAACTATACAGCTAGCTAACAATAATTAATTATATGTTAATGTTTTTTTTCTATTTATATACAATTTGTTTTAGTAAACAGCTATAAATAAATAAAACAATAGAAAAAAAAAAAAAAAAAAAAAAAAAAAAAAAAAAAAAAAAAAAAAAAAGACAAAAAAAAAAATTATATAATTTATATAGCTAAAAAAATATATATATATATATGAACGGTTAATAAATAATATGGTGTCACGTTAAATAGTTTTACAATACATAATGTTATAACTATATTTGTTATATTTATAAATGTATATATTGTAAAGAGATAGTGTCTGTCTATTAGCAAATTTTTAAATACAGCTTGTAAATATTTTAAATAATTTTTAAAGTAGAATTGTACAAAAAAAATAAAAATAATTAAATGAATAAATAAATATATAAATAAAATAGCCAATTTTTTTTTTATGAACATAAATATAATAAAAATGGTTAGCTGTTTTATTTATTTATTATTTTTTTTTTTTTTAAATTATAAATAAAAACCTACTGTTCGGTTCGCTATTTTTTTGTTTTTTTTTATCAGTTTGATGCGTGATATAATTAATGAATTTTTTAATCAAATTAATTAAAATCTAAAAAAAAAACATTTATTTATTTTTAAGAATATTTAAAGCAACATTGATGCTAACATTATTAAAAAAAGTATATTTTATTGGATATGTGCCGAAGTCTATAATTTTAATTTTTTTATTTTTTATTTTGTTATATACTTCATCATTCTCTCGAATTAATCCTCTACATAGAAGCTGTAAAAAAGGAAGAAAAAAAAAATATATGAAATGCAGGAGTTGCAATGATGTTATAAATAATATATTAAAATCCAAAAATAGGCGTATACATGTATATGAATGCATAAACACGTGTCTACATTTTAATTTTATACAGATACATTTGTGTATATATATATTATATGCAAATTACATAATATAGTACGTTTTCTTCAGTAAGAACAAACTTTTCATTTTTATTAAAATAAAATGGAATAATTATATCATTTAACTTCTTTTTATATTCCCATATAAAACTTGATTTTATTTCATCTATATATCTATGAGTGTTTTCGTTTTTCTCCTTTTCAATTAATTCGTCAATTGTGCTTCTATATCCGAGTTTTTGTGGTATAATATAATTAAATGCGTGAGACAGTTTTACTTTTTTTATTTGCCCTATGAAATTTAAAATTAAGGTATCACATTGTATGTACGCAGTTTGTATATATATATATATATATATATGCGTCTGCAAATGTATATGCATATATTGTAGTTATATTTCAATATGAAACATGCGTATTTAGCGTATTTAAGTTTCTAAACCTTTTGTTCCTATTTCATTATCACTATTCACGGTAATGTCAATTAACTTTGGTATTTTTTTTTTGTGTTTTTTCTTTTTTATTGCATATAACGTATAACTTGACTTCCCTATGTTATGTGTAACATATCCTATTGATAACAATCTCAAATGGAGCAAATAAAAAATTGGTAAAAAGTAAAAAGCATAATGCATTTTTTTTTTTAACTTTTACTTTTTAACTAGGCTTATGTTATTTTCATTTTCGATTTAAGTAACAATTTATTTTCTATTTTTTTTTAATATTTTTCAAGTTACATAGTTTATTTGTTTTCCTATTTTTTTTTACAAATTTATACAACAAACAAAATATATAATAGTGATTGGTATAAGCCAAATGTAAAAGTGCTAAAAAAATGAAAAAATACGATGATTTGATGAGAAAATGAAAACAAAAATGAGTTTAAAAATTAGGCAATAAATTAGGCAAAAAATTAAAATTAAAAAATAAATAAATTAGTAAATCAATTACAAAAAAAAAACAATCAAAAGATAAATTAACAAAAAAAGGAATAAATTTACAAAATAGTGTTAACTTTATATTTTTTATTGATGTAAGGAAAATTCATACATGATGCAAGAACTGATCAAAGGTTAAAAAAAAAATTAATGCGTTGAAAATAGCAAAGAAAAAGGGTTTGATGTTTTTTTTTTATTTTATCCCTCAGGTGTGTTGTCCTTTGTAAAATGTTTAACTGTAATTTTATAAATGTACGCGCATGTATATATATATATATATATATATACAAATTTATCAACACTCAATTGTTGTACTTAGTATACCAGTTTTAGTTATTTTCCTTTTTTTTTTTTTTATTTATATTTTACTTTTATTTTGTTATCTACGAATTCATATTTTTTTGTATTATAGACCCGACCCTTTTTTATTACATATAAATTTTGTTTTTTGTTTAAAACGTTTTAAAATATAAAGCTTATAAATGCAATTTTTATATAAAACAAAGGAAAAAGGAGAGAACATAATAATAGTGGAACATGACAATTGTATTATGTTTAAAAAAAAGAAAAATATAAATAGCTTTTATATAAATTGAATAAGCGGTACTACAATGGGACATATGACACAATGAGCTTGTATTTACCAAAATGTTCAATTTAATTTTTTTTAAGTAAAAAACGTTTAAAACAGTAATAACAAACCCGGGTAAGTAACTCTTTTAATAGTTAATTTTTTATAATAACATTTATAAGTATATATACCATGTATTAATATGTTTAATAGTTATGTGGTATAATATGTTAAAAAACTACATTGTATGCCAGTTTATGTGTACATATGGAAATGCTTATTTGTGTGTGTATATATACGTATTTATATACATATTTATATTTGCATGTGCGTATGTATGTAAAGTTCATTTTAAACAATAATAGTTATTAAAAAGTTTGCTTAAAAAAAATAATATACCAAGGGACTGGTACATATGTGCGGGAATAAACTCCCCTAATAAATAAGTTATGATTGTAAAAAAAATAAAAAAAGAGCAAATATTATATATTAAAAAATAATAAAAAAATGATAAATAAAATAAACCGGTAAAAAAATGTAGTGTAAACATACTACATACAAAAATTAGCGATTTGGGGTCAAACATTTTGTTAAGAAAAGACAAAAATGACCCAAGTAAAACAAAAAAAAAATATAATAAAAATAAAAAAATGTGTGATGTAAAAATAAAAAAATGAGTAATATAAAAATAAACAAAAATGAGGAAAAATGAGTAATATAAAAATAATAAAATGAGGAAAAATCAAAATAAATAGGGTAAATAAGTAAAAATATAAGGGAAGACAAAATTGCTCTATCAGAGTTGAGTATGTTGCATAAGTAAAAAATAAAAACTTTTTAAAATAATTCAAAATGCTTAAAACATTTTTTTGTTATTTCAAATATAAATCACAATCGTGAATCAATAAGCTTTTTTTTTGGTAAAAAAAAAAAAAAAAAAAATATTATTTTTTTTTTTTTATTTTTACTGCTTTATGTAATTATAATTAGATTTAAATTGAGACATTTTCTCTTTCCAAACTGATTGGGATGTTTCATATAATCCAATGTATTGATCATAATTCATGTTAGAAAGATCAATAGGAAATATATGTATGGCTGGATTATATATATTATATAAATTATATGGTGACTCTTCATATAAATTACAAAAAGTATTGTAATTCATATTTAAGTCGCTATTTAAAGGATATAATTTTACTGCATTTTTTTGATCATGCATATACGGTAAATCTTGAGGGTTGCTTTGATTTACGTAATTTAAGGTATTTACATTTTGCATTGGAGGAGGCACAGTTCTTCAAAAAAAAAAAAAAAAAAAAAAAATATAAGTTAATGTAAATTAAAACGAATTAATAATTAAATGAGTTAAAATGTAGAGATGTTTTTTTTTATTCACATTTTCATTTTACTAAGGGTAACAAATTTATATAAAAAAGTTAATCGGTAAAAAGTGAAATAGTAAATGTGCGTTAGTATAGACATAATACATATATACATAAAATATATTATATATATTACGTTATGTTGCTGTTGGCTTTCTCAAACTTTGCTTCAAACAAATCACATAATTTAATTCCAGCCATTTGTTCAATTTCCTAAAAAAATAAAAAAACATAAAATAACAAAAATATGTAAATATACATATATATTTATACGTACATATGTGTGTATTATTAATGGAAAAACTGTTACACTTTCAAATATTATTACCTGTCCATCTCGACCAACTTTAATAGGTTTGTTTTCGTTCAAACTATTTTTTATGTGTACAATCTCTTGAAAATATACGTCGACCCTACATTTACAAAAATTGATAGCATATGTAAATGTACGTATTTACATGTACATATTTATATGTACATATTTATATGTATAAACATTTATGTATACAAAAAATAATTGTTTTTTTTTTTTTTTTTTTTTTTTATTATTATTACACTCTAATCCATTGGATATCAAAATTTCTGCCACGAAATATTTTATCTTCATAATAAAAATAAACATTATTATTTTTTGACTCTCCCGGTCTATTATATAAAAAATATAAGTGAATTACATATGTTATGTGTAAAATTTGCGTAAGTATATACATAAAAAAAAATATATATATATATATATATATATATATATATAAGTTGCACAGAAAAGATATAGCTAATGTACGTGCATAATTATAAATAAGAATATGTGTATAATTATAAACTGAGTTGCAAAAAAAATAAAAAAAACTAATTATATAATTAATAATATAAAAAAATTACTTTGATTGCATAATGGCATAACCACAAAATTTTGAACTGCCATTAACAGAAAATATTAAGACGACAAAATCATTTTCCTAAAATTATAAAAGTTAAATAGGTATTTATTTTGTAATTATAATAATAGTAGTATATATTTTTATACATATGTATAATTGTGCACAAATATGTAAAATTATATAAATGTAACTGTGTATAGAAAAATATTTATATTTCAAAATAAGCTTGTTCCTTATGTATTATTTGTTAATTAAGCTGAAAAACTAAAAATAGTTATAGCATCAAAAGCACATTTTCATTCATTCTTTTTTATTTTTTTAATTTTTAGGCATAACTATACCATAAAAGCAGTGACAAATTTATTTTCATTTTTTGGTGTTGTGGCCCATATATTATAATTTAAAGAGATTGATATGTTTTTATCTGATGAGCTTTTAATTAGATAAAATTTGGTTTTTGTATTACTGTCTGAAATGGTATAAAAAACAAAAAAAAAAAAAAAAATATAGCGAAACAAATATTTATAAGGGAAGTGTATAGTGTGTATGTATATATATATATATATATATATATATATATATATATATATATGTAAATATATATGTAAACATATGTACATATATATATATATGTTTCTTTTTTTTCAGATAAATTACATATATCCTTAACAGAAGGAAATGGTGACATTTGGGAATAGTTCTTGTTATTCATTATGAAAAAACAAAAACGAAACCAAAAAAAAAACAAACAAAATTTATATCAATTGAGAAAAAGCATATGTATACAACATATACAAATGGTGTATATAAAGTTTTGTTTTGTATTGTTTTGTATTATTTAAAATTGGATATTATATTTTATTTTTATATTATTATTTTCTATATTTAATAAAAATGGGGATAAAAATGGGGATAAAAATGGGGATAAAAATGGGGGTAAAAATGAATAAAAAATGACATATAATAATTTTTTAAAAGCTAAGAACTTAAATATTAATAACTCTCATTCTTTTTTTTTATTATTAATTTTTTTTCTTTTTTATATTTATTATTTTTTTTTTTTTTACATTGCATTTTTTTTATTCATATGGATAAAATTAAGTGTTTAATTTGTGTTATGGCAAATTTTTATTATAAAAAATATTATAACCGATTCTTATCACAGAATGTGTGCTACATCAAATTTTTATTACAAAAAATGTTATAAAAGTACAATAAAACTATTTATAAGAAAATCGTAAATGAAAAAGTGAGCAAATAAATAAAACAAACATAAAAATAAAAAAATAATAAAAATTGTAAATTATAGAAAAAAGTGATATTTATCAAATTTTATACATTTTAGGCATTTTTTTTTTTTTTTTTTATTCAATTCATGTGGATTATATATTAATACATACTTGTATAAAGAATAAACAGGTAATATTATAATATGCGCAGCACACATATATAAAAATACAAAACGCCCCAATATATATATATACATATACATATGTGTATACATATGTATATATGTACATATGTATATATGAACATACATTTTTATAACAATAAATACATTTTTAGCACAACAAACAAATAACATCAAATATTAATGGTAATTATGAAAAAGGTGCAATGTCAAAATAAACAGGTTAAAAATGTCTCAAAAAAAAAAAAAAAAAAAAATCTTAGATATTTCTCTTTTCATTTTAATGTTATATTTTTATCAATTTTTGTAAATTGTTTCTTTTTTTATGTATATTGTATATATAACATGTGTTATATAAATATTTTTATTTTCTTGTGACAAAAAAAGAAAAAAAAAAAAAAAAAAAAAAAAACACATAATAATAGGTATCTTATCTTATACATGCTATTAAATCTTATAAGTTGTCTATTTAGTCGAGCTAATACAGTTAATTGCTAAATTATTTATAATTAAAAAAAAAAAAAAATAGTAAATCATCTAGCCAAAATACCATACTATAGTTTAAAACTTTAAACAAGAGTTATATTCGAATCGAATATAAGTAGAAAAAATTACATATGTATATATATACATTCTCACTTATAAAAATTTTAATGAAAAACTAATATGAAACAACACTATGATAAAAATCACTTAAATTTGTGCAACTATGAAAATGATTTTTTGGAAAAAGAAAAAAATAATTTTAATATTCACCAAGATGAAAGAAAAAGAATTAGCATTTCATCAAAGCATTTAACAAAAAATAAAATAAACAGAGATGAAATAAACAGAGGTGAAATTAACAGAGGTAAAATCAACAGAGGTAAAATCAACAGAAGTGAAATCAACAGAGATGAAAATAAAAATGGGCAAGAAGATAATCGACAGCTAATGATAGGAAACAAACTAATAAAAGTTACATTTACTAGTGATAAAAAAAAAATGAAAGAGTTAAGAAAAAGGGAAAAAAAACAAATATTAATGAATATAAAAAAAAAAAAAAAAAAAGCATTGGAAAAGAAAAAAGAAATGATTAATAAATTGAATAAAGTATTAATGACAGAAAAAGAAAATGGAAATATATGTTTTTTACCAAAAAGGTTAAAAAAAAAAAAAAAAACAAAAACACAAAAAATTATAATGTTAGAAAAAGAAATAAAAAAAGACATATATCAAGAACTAATTCAAAAAAAATCTATTATACAAAACACAATTAAAACGAAACACCTAATCAACATAACAAAAAAAGAAGTAAAAAAAAAAAAAAAATTTTATATGAAGTTTATTAAATATAGGACAAAATGGATATTCAATTGTTATAGATACATATTTTATTACAAGAGATACAAAACAAATTGGACTCTGATCATAAAGAGAAAACTACTTTCCAATAAATTTTATAAAAATGAGCATAATATAATAAATGTACAAACTTACAATAATAACAATAATAAAAAAAATTTCATTAATGAGAAGGAAAGCACTTTAAAGAATACATGTGCTACTACTATTACTACTACTACTACTACTACTATAAATAACAATATAAGTAAAAAAACGATGGATGTAAAAAGATTTATATTATTATGGAATTATAAGTACGTTCGGTGTGTTAGAAGAAACCAAAAAAAAAATGTAAAAAAAAAAAAAAATATATTACATACAACAGAATGTGAAAAAAAACAGGATATTCACAATAAAAACTATATTCATACATATACAATCAGTAATGATCATAGTAATAAAAACGAGTCGTATAATTATAAAAAAGTTGAAGATAATAATGCCACTGATGATAAAAAATACAAATTAACTATAGCAAAACATAACGAAAAGAATATAAATAATAGTATAAGTATTGGTAATGAAATAAAATTAAAAGATGAAGTTGTAATGACTAATTTCAACACACCTGATAGCTTAAATAAAGAAGAAATAAAAAAGAATATACTTAAAAATAAAAAAATTTTAGATTATATACAAACGAACAAAATAGAACAAAAAATATATATTAATGATTACGTTGATAATAAAATAACAAATGAATTAAATATATTGGTTAAAGAATTTTTAAAAAATATAGCCAAATCACATGAAAAGTTATTTTTATTAAAAAAAAAAAAAAAATATTGTTTAGGATTAAAAGAAAGTTATAAACATATTTGTATTAATGAACCAAAGTTAGTAATAATTGCTCCGAATATTGAACCAACGTTAAATAACGTCTTTGATGATATAATATATAAAATAAAAAATAAATGTAAAGAAAAAAATATTCCATTGATAAATGCATTAAGTAAAAATTTATTAGGAAAATGTATTGGAAAAACTAGACAATCAATAATATGCATAATGGATAATGACTCTTATATAAAAGAATGTAACACTATAATTAATCTGGCTAACTCTCTTAGAATAACTGGATGATATGTACGTTTTTTAACTAGTTCACTATATTTACGAGTTCACTTTTTTTTTTTTATTTTTTATTTTTTTATTAGTCGTTTTTTTTTAAATTTATTGGTTATGACTTTTGTTACTAATTTATTTTTTTATTGATTATTTATTATTTATGTTTTTGTTTTTTTTTTGTTTTTTTTTTGTTTTTTTTTTGTTTTTGTACAAGTGGTTATTGTGAAAAACACTGCATATGTTACGTTAGTACGCCACATATACATACATATATAGCTATATAGCTATTTTTATTTGTGTACATTAACACTTTAGTATTTTGTATTTCGGTCAGCCACCAACTTATACCGTTTTAAAAATGTACTTTACTTAAATGTATCTTTCTGTTTAATCAGTCAGTTTATGTATACTCATACATGTTAAAAATATATATATATATATATATATATATATATATATATATACTACGATATGTTTTTATTTTTTAATTTTTTTTTTTTCTAATTTATTTAAAAAGAAAAAAAAAGGGTATTTCTATTTGTATTTTCTATTGGTATTAGTTGTGATGATTGATGGGGCCTTGATTTATTTTTCTTTACTTTGTTTTATCTTATTTTATTTTTTTTTATCTTATTTTATTTTTTTTTATTTTTTAAAGCATGAAGAAAGTATTGGATAAGCTAATTTAATTAATTGATCTATTGTGCTGAATGTAATATATAGACACATACATAAGTATATTTGTTATGTTATTAATTTACAATTTTTGAGTAAAAAAAAAAAAAAAAAGCAAATAAATAAATAAATAAAAATATATATGCATATATATATTATGTACGTATATAATGTTGTGTATATATATTTTTAGTATACGAAAAAAGAGAAAAAAAAAAAAAAAAAAAAACAAGAAAAAAAAAAAAAAAAAAAAAACGTTTTTAACTGACGCCTTATGTGAATACTTAATTTTTACATTATAACTTTTATAATATTTCAGATTTAACCAAATAAAGAAAAACCTAAATCATCTTCTTCTTCTTCCTCTTCTTCTTTTACTTCTTCTTTCTTTTCTTCTTTTTTAGTATCAGCGGCAGCAGCTACTGCACCTGAACCTGCTGATGCGCCTCCACCACCTCCTATATTTTGTAATTTTAATAAACCTGCACTAATTAATTCATGATAACTTTTTCCTTTTACAGCTTCTAAAAAGTTTTTTAATACGTCTTCTTCTACTTTTGCATTTATTGCACCTAATACATTTTTGACATCTTTACTGTCGGGGGTATCTTTTCCTCCTAACACACACATAAGGTAAGCTGCAACGTATTTCATAGCCATTTTTCTTACTAAAAAAAAATAAAAAAAAAAATAAAAAAAGTAAGCATATGAATAGGTAAACATATATAACAGATGTTAACAGGCATTCATCCTAAATGGTATAAATGAAAAAAACAAATAATTATCAGTATATATTTGCCCACTCAACTTAATAAATGCTTAAAATGTGGTGATATTGTAAAAAACGGAATTAATAGCACACGTACATTATTTATTATGTATGTATGTATGTAGATTGAGAGGGGGAGAAGTAGGTTACATAATATGGTCAACACTTGGTCACTCGTTACATGTACATACGTAAATGCGTATATAGATTCAATTATACAACAAAAAATATATTATACATTGTAATGACGTGTACATATTTAAGCAAGTGTATCATATTATTATAAAGTAAGTATATATATTTATTTATAAAAATGTAAACATACATATATTGCATATGTGGGGACCTTCATTAATGAAAAAGCGTATGCATGTATTTATAACAAATGTTTTTTTTTTTTTTTTTTTTTTTTTTTTTGTTCTTACATTATGGTAATAAGCTTTTGGGAACATAAAAGTATATAAAATTGTTTTTCTTTTACTTAATTTTATTTTTGTTATTGTTTTAAACAAATATATTTTTAACTATTTTATGAATTAATAAAAATAGCTTTATGTTAAAAAAATATATTAAATAAATATTTTTATAAACTGTTTTTATTCTGTTTCCTTTGTTTTTTTACGAAAAAACGAAGCATAAATAATATTTTTATTTTGTTAATAAAATATAAGTATAATTGAGAAAAAAAAAAAAAAAAATCGTATGATTTGTATATATATATATATATATATATATTCTTATGTGGTCAATATATAGTGCATTTTTTTTATCGTCGGGTATTATAATTTTTTTTTTTTTTTTTTTTTTTTTTTTTTTTTTTTAAGCTTGTTCTTTGTAAATTATGTATACTAACGGATGATTTAAAAGTAGTTATACATATGTTTGTTCTTAATGTCGTTACTACATCTTACATATTTAGGCTCAAATTAAGTTTATATTATATTTTAATTATTCATTTGAAAGAACTTAATTAAAAATATGTTATAAAATTACTAAGATGGAGAAAATAGCAATTATATATATATATATATATATATATTTAGTCAATGTTATGTGTCGAAGTAAAAAAAAAAAAAAAAAAAAAAAAAAATTGCTGTACTATTTATATAGTGTTCAAAGTGCAGTTGAGTGAATAGTATGTTGCGATAAATAACAGTACCTGTATATTTTTCTACATATATATATAAAAATTTGTATGTAATTAAAAGTATATAAATAATATGTATATAAATAATATGTATATAAATAATATGTATATATATATATATATGTATATGTGTTTATATGTTCGTATAAAAACTCACTTGCAAAAAAATATTTTTTCAAATTCAAACATTTTGTTCCCTCATACTTTGCCTAACTTAAAATAGAGTAAATGAAAACATATTAAAAAAAATAAATGTTCCTACCTTGTCACCGTATTAAAAAACAATTTATATTGTCATTTATAATTTATGACACATGTAAAAAATTAAAAACTATAAAACATAAAAAAACAAAATACTTTTTTTTTATCTACAGTAAAATGCTTTTTTCGGCTACAATAAAAATGAACTATTGTTTCCTTGGTTGCGTTTAATTCTATTTTTTTTTTTTTTAATAGCATAAAACGCTAAATGTATAAGTACATACATTTTACGTATATTTACTTATATCTTTAGATGTGTTGTTTAATATGCAAGCTGTTAAAAATTATAAGCAATATGTTTAAAAATTGAAAAAAAAAAAAAAAAAAAATAGAAAAAGTAAAAGTAAAAATAAAAAAGTAAAAATAGAAAAAGTAAAAATAGAAAAAGTAAAAATAGAAAAAGTAAAAATAGAAAAAGTAAAAATAGAAGAAGCAACAGTAGCAGCAGCTCGCAGCTTACTTTATATATACCTTCAATTGAATTTGTGGTTTATTAGGTTGAAATTTATAATTATAATGCGTAAATATGTACATATATAAAAATATATATGTATATATTGTATATATTTGGAAATATTTGGAAATAAAAAAAAAAAAAAAAATTGGTACGTTACATAGTTATAAATTATAAAATTGATTATGTGTATTCATATATTCGCCAATGAATAAGGTAACTAAAAACATAAGCCAAAAATATAAATAAATAAATTAAAACGCATAAAATAAAATATAATAAAAAATGTAAAATGTTGCATATAAGGAAAAGCGGTCAAAAATGAAACTTATATATAACTTACTATATTTTATCTTACACTTAAAAAAAAAAAAAATTATGAATGAAAGTAAAGATATTATCCATATGTTCATTTCTTCGTAAACTATATACATATATATATGTATATATGTATATACCCTGTTTGTCGAAACAAAATGTTAGATGATACGTAGGTTGATATAATAAATAGAAACATATTTATTTCAAATACCTTCAGTACATAATTAAATGTCATACGTTATTAAAATTACTCAATCCATTATACGTCAACTACTGTTTGTTATTATTTTTTCTTATTACGCTCACTACATTTTTAAAACATTTTTAAAACATTTTTAAAAAATTTTTAAAACAATTTTAAAACATTTTTTTTTTTTTTTTAGAAGAGCGCAGGGGGGGGGGGTTTTATGGTCACAAACTTACATCACATCACATTCTGGCTTTGTAAAGCATGAAACTTACTAACATCCTCAAATTGTTTACATTCGTGATGTACACCCAAAATGGATCTACCTGACTGGTCAGCATTTTTTTTAAATGCTTCGTCCCATTCTATTGCCTTACTAGTTGAACAAGCGATAGATAATCCCTCCGGTACTGATTCTTGAGCACATTGTTCAGGGAAAAATTCAGAAAATATACATCTATATAAATATCCTTCTTTCGTTTTAGGTGTATTATAAGGGAAAAGGAAAGGAGCTTTTGAAAATTGAATATCTGTAATTTTTTTTTCTGCATGTTCTTTTAATCCATCAATCCAATTATAACCTACACCATCCGAAAATTGTTCTTTTTGTCTGTATAAAATATTATTAGGTAAATAACCTTCAAATGCTTTTCTTAATATAAATTTTTCAATTTTATTATCTACACACATTTTTTCTTTTGGATCAATATTCATAACTAAGTTTAGTAGATCTAAATCAAGAAAAGGTACACGAGCTTCAATACCAAAAGACATAGTTGATTTGTTTGCTCGTAATACATCATAAAAATGTAAATCGTGTATTTTTCTTTGTAACTCTCGGTGAAATTCTATTTCATTTGGTGCTTTATGGAAATATAAATATCCACCAAATATTTCATCAGAACCTTCACCACTTAAAACCATTTTAACACAACTACTTTTTATTAATCTAGATAAAATATACATAGGTGTTGATGCTCTTATAGTAGTAATGTCATAAGTTTCGATGTGATAAATAACATCTCGTAATGAATCAATACCTTCTTCAACTGTAAAATGAAATTCTGTATGATCAGTTTTTAAAAATTTTGCTACTTCTCTAGCTGCTTTTAAATCTGGTGAATCTTTTAAACCTATTGAAAAACTTTTTAATTTTTTAACAAATTTTCCTATATTACTATTATTTGCTAATTGATTATCATTTGACGTATTCAAATGTTTTACTATAATAGCTGCTACTACAGAAGAATCTAAACCACCTGATAACAAAACACCATACGGTACATCACCCATCAATCGTCTAATTACTGATTGTTCTAAACATTGTCGTATTAAATTTAAATTAGCTTTGTTGTTAGGTATGGGACTAGTTAAACTCCACCAATTAGGATTATAATAACGAACAAATTGACCTTGATAATTTTTATTTATATAATAATGACCTGGTGGGAAGCTAACATATCTTATACAATTAGCTTTTAATGCTTTAAATTCAGAAGCAAACCAAATAGAACCATCAGAAGCATATCCTATATATAATGGACATATACCTATAGGATCACGAAATGCAAAAATTGTATTGTTTTTACAATCACTTATTACTCCTGCAAACATACCATATAACATAGATGGCATTTGTTCTTTATATATTTTATATAAATTAGGTACAATTGCACAATCAGAATGGCTAGTTAATTTCTCTAATATCGATTCATCTATTTTCTTTCTTAAATCTAAATGATTGTATATTTCTCCATTAATAGTTAAACATAATTCTTTCTCATCATCGAATAAAGGTTGATGTCCTGATAAAACGTCAACGATTGCTAAACGCTCATGTGCTATCACGTTATTTGTTCCATCTTCATTCTCTTCGAGTACAAGACCATTCCAGTCAGGTCCTCGATGTCTTAATCTGTACAGGAATGATCAGGTATATGTATATTATGACGCATGTATTATAACGTATGTAATAGTAGTTTCTATGTGTTCACAAGGTGCACATATATATATATATATATATATATATATACAAATAAGTGAATGTATGGTATTATTATTTACGCATGTTGGCGCAATAAATAGATAAGATAAGTATATAACATGCATGTAAATATGGAAAGGTTAACCAGCTATCTTGTGATATATATATGTATCACTTTTTTTTTTTTTTTTTTTTTTTTTTTTATTTTATTTTATTTTATTTTTTTTTTAATTTTCATTACATTTTAGATAGTTCAAGAGCCTTCCTCCTCAACCCATGCTTTTCAATAGAAGAATGAAAAATAGCTAATATACCACACATACTGAACAAATTTTTTTTTTTTTTTTTTTTTTTTTATTAAAAAAAAAAATGATGTAAACACTTAGATAAGTGGTAATACCTATATATTTTTATATGTTGTTTGTTTGTTTTTAAGTTTTTACAACTGTATATTATTATTTTTATTTTTTCATATATTTAATGTTTGTTAATTATTATTTTTTTTTTTTATATATTAAATTACTTACGTATCGAAACATTTATTTTTAATACCTCTTTTAATGCCTTTTTTTTTTTTTTTTGAACTACTTATAACGACATTTATAATGTTTATTTAACGTTAAAATGTTAACAATACAATTTCCTATGTAACTTTGATCTAAGCATAAAAACTGTTTTATAATTTTTTTTTACCAAAATATAAAAAACTGTTGATCTTTTAAAAAATGAGCATATTATTCCCCCCTTGTTACTAATGTATGTAAGCTTAGTATAAAACATTTATTTTTATTTTCTTTTTTTTAATCGACTTATTGCTTATTATGACACTATATACATAGTAATACGTGCCAAAGCACAAAGAGCGTACTAAATTTATTTTTTGCAAGCGAGTTGAGGTTATGTATGCATATGTATATATTATATGGGAATACTTGAGTATATGTAAATGTAAGCACTTATCTACCCATCTGTATATATATATATATATATATATAAGTAAACATACTAGCTAACTATTTTTTTTTTTTTCCTTTTACGTTTATTTTAAATGCTATTTTTAAATTGGTTTTTATTTTTATTTTTAATTTTAATTTTAATTTTAATTTTACTTTTAATTTTAATTTTATTTTTAATTTTATTTTTATTTTTATTTTATTTTTGATTTTTTTTCATTTTAACTCTTTTTCATTTTGATTTTTTTTCATTTTAACTTTTTTTCATTTTAACTTTTTTTCATTTTAACTTTTTTTCATTTTAACTTTTTTTTATTTTAACTCTTTTTCATTTTGACTTTTTTTCATTTTGACTTTTTTTCATTTTGACTTTTTTTCAATACTATTTTTGTGCTGTTTATTTTTTTTATGCCAAATTTTTATAAATTGTTTAAAGCCTATTCGTTTAATATTTACAACATAGGAACAAACATAAATATTTGACATTATTAAAACGCAATGTAAAAAAGTTCTTATTTTATTTATAAATTAAGTTATGTAAAAATAAAAAAAAAAAAGTAGGTATATACAACGCTTTCTCATTCCTTGCTTGATTATTGATAAAAAAAAACGAAAGCGACTTAATATATACATAATATCTATATATGTATAAATACATGTTTAAACGGACTAAGCAAATATAAGTACACGTAAACGCTTTCATTATATATATATATATATATATATATTTATTTATAAAACAAACATACATATACGTACATATATATGTATATAAATATATATAAAAAAATGAACTCTTTTTTATTTTTTAATTATTTCAATATGATGAAAACTTTACCCAGCTCATCTGAACAAAATTAATGTGAAGATAATCAACATGCATCACAATCTGATTGAAATAATTTAAAACTAAAATATAATAGAGGGATATATATATATGTAAATTTTTTGTTCGTTTTTTTATTCATTTTTTTATTCATTTTTTTATTCGTTTTTTTATTCGTTTTTTTGTTCGTTTTTTTATTTGTGACTATATTCGTTCCCATTGTTGATTCAATTAGTTCGTTTTTTTTTATATTTATTTTGTATAGTTATGATACAATTAAGAAGTTAAAAGATGTATTAAATGAACAAGATACATAAATAAAAAAAAGTCGTACGTTTAAATTGGTATTCAAACATCTGTTATACGCAAGCATACAGACGTTTACATGGGGTATGTATATACATACATATGTGTAAATTTTCTATTTAATTCCATTACTTGGCTAAGCATAAAACTGAAAAATAAAAAATAAAAAATGCATACTCGCAATATGTTTTATCACAATATTGCATATTGCAATATAGTAACTCACAAATAAAAAACAATAAAACAACTATTATTTTTCATTTAAGAATTGCATTAAAAAAAAAAAAAAAAAAAAAAAAAAAAAAAAAAAAAAAAAAAAAAAAAAAAAAAAAAAAAAAAAAAAAAAAAAAAAAAAAAAAAAAAAAAATATATATATATATATATATATATATATATATATATATATATATGTATATTTATGTGCCTACTTTTATATTTATCTAAGTGCACTATTTAAAAAAAAAATGAAAGAAAAAAAGTTAAAAAAAACTTTAACTAACGAAAAAAAAAATGATGCTGATTTAACTAATAATAACAAAGATAAAGAGAAAAAAAAAAGTTCAACTAACAACACATATGATTATAACGATATAAACAAAGATGTTGTCAATCAAAATGAAGCAAAAAAAAAGCAAAGTTCTAACAAGGACAGTAAGACTAATGAGTTTAAAATAGAAAGTAAAGTAAGAAATAATAAAAATAATACTACGAATACCAATAATGACAATCACATGTATGTAGTTGATGTTAAGATTAGAAGTATAAGCGAACCAATTAATTCTATTAAGATGATCGATTTTGATGAGAGAAAAGATAATATTGAAAAAAAAAAAAAAAACAGTAATAATAATATTAATACCAATAAAGATATTAATTATAGCTATGAGAGGGCTAGTGGCAAAATTAGGGAAAGAATTAAAGAAAATAATAAAATTTATGCTGAACCTAAATTATTTTATAATTACAAAACATTATCAACCAGCAAAAATATAAATAAAAGGAGAAGTAATAACAGTGGTAATAAAATTAGTAGTAATAATAAAAATAATTATAAAAATAATAGCATAAATAATAATAATAGTATAAGTTTTAATAAAATTAAAACTTCCCTTGACAGTAATATTGGAAATGCGGAAGATAATATAAACATTCTCAATGACCAAATAAAAAATTTACAAATACAAAATGAATATAAAAATGAAGATAAGAATGAAGATAAAAATGATGTAAATAATAATAAGAGGAAAACGGTCTTAGGTTATGACCATTTTACTTATAGACAGCAAAAATTAAATGTAGACGATATAAATATTATAAAAAATTTCCCTTTAAATATTTTTGTAGGCACATGGAATTGTGAATATATAGATTTTAATAAAGATGATCGTCATAAAAAAAGACATACAACAAATAATTTAAACGAAAAATCGGTAAATGCTATGTCCAATTTAAAATATAAGGAACTGTGTCTTTCAAGGTCTATGTCTCCAATGCCTAATTCACATTATAATACATATACAGATACCAATACGTATACAAATACAGGACCCTTTTCTGATGATCACAATCTTATCTACAGTAACCCGTTGCATAATAAGATGCATAGTACATGTAGTAATTTTAAAAGGAATACTCAAACAAGATCTAATTTATTAACTGTGAATGACAACATAAATTTAAATTCGAATACTTCTTGTGATATTTTACCATACACTGATAATGAAAGTAACAAAAGTTTTAATAAAAATGTAACTTTTAATTTACATAACAATGAGCAAAAAAAAGTTGAAGAACAAACATATGATAAACAAGTTAGTGAAACATATGATTTAAAGTCGGTTTATGAAAACTCAAACGAGAACCAAAAAAAAGACATTTATTTATCTAAAGAAAATGAACCTACATATATAAACACGCAAAATTACACAGATAAAAAAAGTAACTATAAAATAAATGTAGTACATAATGAAGATAAAAATGTTGAAACAAAACATATTTATAGACATAACGAAAAAAGATACACGAGTGACCTACATATTAAACATGTTAGTAACGAAAATAAAGAACTGAATACTATCAATATAAAAAGATATAATTCATTAAATAATAAATCAATAGAACAACATACATTTTCACATTGGATACGTCCTTATCAAGATATTTATGTTATATGTTTACAGGAATGTACATCTGACAGTATTTTTGAAAATATATCAACATTTTTAAAAGAAGTAAATCAAGAAACATATGACTTTTTACCATTAGCTGATTATAAATTGTCTGGATATGGTGATGGTGCACTTTTACAAATGAAATCAACAATAATTTCTATATGGATACGTAAATCAAGACTTCATCCAAGAGGTCCAGTAAAATTATGTGCATCAAAAGCTATAGCTTTTAACAAATTAAATAATAGTAAAGGTTGTGTATCTATATTATTAAATATTTTTAATCAGTTTGTTTTATTTATTGGTTGTCATATGCCAGCAAAAGATGAACAATTAAGACAAAAATCAAGAGAATTTATACTAAACAAATTAAGTTATTACTATAGTAATAAACGTACTACAAATTTTAAACATGTTTTTCATCATGTTATATGGGCTGGTGATTTTAATTTTAGAGTAAGTGGTATTGAAATGAATGAAATTATAAAACATTTACAAAAAAATAATTTAAAAGAGTTATTAAAATATGATGAAGCGAATAAAGAAATATCAAACGACATTAAAATAACGTTTAAAGAACAACCAATTACTTTTTTGCCCACTTATAAAAAAAATGAAAATAGACCTGTAATTAATAAAAATGATTTTAATTGGGTAAATAAGGAGTATAAACTTGTTCATAACATTAAGTGGTACAAAGGCGGTAAACAAGAAAGTCGAAATCCTTCCGTAAGTTTTTACATACATAAACCACATGGATACATATATATATCCATCTGGTTTGTATAAATAATAGGCGTGTACATGATGTTATATCATACAATTGCATTACTTTTTTTCACCATTTTGAAATTACACTCTTTAAAACTACACTTTTTAAAATTATACCCTTTAAAATTATACCCTTTAAAATTATACCCTTTAAAATTATACCCTTTAAAATTATACCATTTGAAATTTATATATATATATATATATAAATATTTTTTTTTTTTTTTTTTTTTTTTTTTTTTTTTTTTTTTTTTTTTTTTTTTTTTTTTTTTTTTTTTTTTTTTTTTTTGGTACTAATTGGGGATTGTAAATTGTGATCATATATATATATAAAATTAAGGCATGACTTATGATAATGCATGAGTGAACATATTAGCATAAACACAAGCTTATATATATATACATATATTTATACGCTTATGCATATTCGTATGAACGGATTATAATAACAACAGTAACATAATACAATTTCCATAATTGGTAAATATTTTTATTTACTCCTTTTTTTAGTTCTTGTAACTCTTCTCCCATTGTTGTCTACATTGCTTTAATTTTAATAAAATTTAACGTTTATTAAATGAAAAAATAAAAATGAGAACAAGGTAAAACAAACAAATAATAATGCCATACCAACTTCACTTTTTTTTTTTTTTTAGCTCAAACAAAAATATTAAAGTAAAAATAAGGCATATGCTCATAAGATTATAAAAACAAATATATATATATATATATATATATATATATATATATATACAGTTTAACATAAAAATATAATTTTCTTTATTGTATAAGCTTATAAGTATCAATATAAACATTTATGCACTCATATATATATACATATGTTTGTACATGAGTGCGTATTTGTATCAGCATAATATATATTTGTGTATATCTAGTATAAAACTGATACAATATGTATCATCATAAATAATTAAAACTAATACTTTTTTTTTTTTTTTTTTTTATAAATAAATTTGTGCATACGCTCACTCAATTGTCCACTTATATGTTAATTCGTTTGTATGTTTATCCATTTATACATTTATTCGTTTAATGTTTAATTATGCATATTAGTACGATATAAACACATTTTAAAAACAACATCATACTCTTACGTAGTTAAAGCAAAATAAATTGGTAATAATGACTTATGGAAAAATAATACTAGTGTTGTATTTTTTAATTCAACTATATTCATGTTATGAAATTACTGAAAGCCCAAGTGAAGTACCATCTATAGATATGACCGATTTTAATAAAATATTAATAAACAATCAAGGTTTTACTATTTTAATGTTATATGCGCATTGGTGTAGTTTATCTCTACTATTATTAAAAAATTTAAAAAACATATCTAGCCTTTTAACTTATGATGGTAGTGGTATTGCAAATATAGTAAAAATGAATGTTTTGTCTAACCGTGGTGTCATAGAAAAATTAAATATATATAGTTATCCTGCTTTATTTATGATTAAAAAAAATATAATATATAGATATAATGGGTTCAACAAAATGATGGATATATTATTATGGGTATATAAGCACCTAGACACGAGTGTATTTGAAATAAATAATAAAACAAAATTAACTACATTTTTACAACTTGAAGAATATAATAATGCTATTTTATTTTTTATAAGTAAAAAGGGACCGAATGATAAATTATTTAAACAGTTAGTAGAAATAAGTATATCAACACAACTCGCTTTTTTTTTATATATAACACAAAAAGATATAATTGATTTTTTTGAAAATGATATATTATCACATCAATATAAATTTAATTTAGAAGAGGTAAATGATAAAGATATATATGGTATATTATTTAAAAAAGATGATTTTGATAGCTATTTTTTTTTAATAGAAAAAGAATTAGAATATATATACGACATGAATGTTTCAAAAGAGCTCAAATTTTTTGACTTAAGTAATTGGATTCAAAAAAAAATTAAACCACTTGTTATCAAATTTTCAGAATACTATTTTCCAGTGCTATTTTCAAACGAGACGATCACACTATTTATATTATATAATAATATAAATCAGTTGAATAAAACAGCTATTATAAAATCTGCTATGAAACATAAGCATATAAATTTCGCTGTATCAGGTGCTAAAGAAACTTTTGAAAAAAGATTGTTATCTGAGTTACTTATAGAAAATTTTGATAAACCAATAATGAGAATTACTGAGTTTAAAACTAATGTAAACATTCCTTATAAATATAAGCCACTGGATGATAACATAGAGATAAATGAAAATGTTAGTAATTTTTTTTTTTTTTTTTTTTTTTTACCTAATGGTTGATATATGCATAATGTGTTGTTTATAAATAGTGTTATGTGCCTGTTTACGCATTAGTATGTTTATAATACTTTATGTATTATACACTATATATCCATATATTATACATATGGCATTTTTTTTATTTTTTTTTTTATAGAATATAGATCAGTTTCTTAATAATTACAAAACGGAAAAAAAATATTTGTACAGAAAAAGCGAGAGAGCATTAGATGATGAATATAATGATGGATACGTAAAAATATTAGTTGCTGATACATACGAAGAATATATATTTAATAATGAAAAAGATGTTTTAGTATTATACTATGCACTATGGTGTGGACACTGTTATAAATTTGAACCTATATACAGAGAAATTGGGAAAAGATTTAAACTATATGCTTCCAAATTCAAAAACTTTAACAATGACATAATCATAGGAAAAATAGATGCCACAAACAATGATATCTATGACATATATATCGGTACTTTATATATGTTGTGTATGTGTATATATGCATGTGTTATGGTAAAAAAAACAATAATTATTTATTCAGGTTGTACATGCTCATTTGTTTTTATGGAAATATATTATTAATATAGATTTTTACATGTACATAAGATTATGTATAGATACGTACATACAAATCTGTACATCTATTATTTTTATTTATATTAAATCTTAGATGGATTTCCTACCATATACTTATTTACCAAAATAAATAAGAAAGAGCCTATTAAATATGTAGGTGAAAGAACATTACAAAATATAGTAACATGGCTACGTGACCAGGTAAATAAAATGTACATATACATATACTTTTATATATTTATAAATTATATTTTATTCAAGCGATACGAACGCTTTTTGCCTACGTAAAAAAAAAAAATAAATAAAATAAAAAATAAAATAAAATAAAATAAAATAAAATAAAATAAATAAACAAACTAACAAATAAACTAACAAACAAACTAACAAACAAACTAACAAACAAACAAACAAACAAACAAACACGCAAATAAGTTAGATTAGATGAATTATTAAATTTTAAAGTAATAAAACATTTAAAATTGTATTTTTTTTTATTTATTTTTAGACACATACAAATATAGATATAGAGGAATTCCTTAACTTAAGCTTAGATGATGAGCAAATTTTTGAAAATTATGAAGAATTATAAAAAAAAAAAAAAACCATAAAATAAAATTAAAAAAAAAAAAAATGAATAAAGTTAGATAAAAAAAAGGAATAAAGTTGAATAAAAAAAATGAATAAAGTTGAATAAAAAAAATGAATAAAGCTGAATAAAAAAAAAAAAAATAAAGTTAAATAAAAAAAAAATAAATAAAGTTGAATAAAAAAAAAAATGAATAAAGTTAAAATAAAAAAAAATGAATAAAGTTGAATAAAAAAAAAAAAAATTTATTCGATCATACTCGATCTTATTCGATCCTATTTGATCTTAATCAGCGTTGTCTGTTTTAATCTTTTTCTTCAATTGTTTTTTATTTTATTTAGTTGAATTTTTTAACTTATTCTGATGAAACGGATGTTCATTAATTTGCTTGATATATTTTTTTGTTTTTCAGTTGTCCAACTTTAAGATAATTGCAAAAGTTTTTTTTTTTTTTTTTTGTTTTACTATAATCTACTTTATTATATCTTGTTCTATTTTAATTTATTCTACCATATGCTAGTTTGCTTTAAATTACTATCATTTTATTATTTATTTTATTTTTTTTATAGTTTAACATTTTTGACCAGTAAACTGTAATATAAATATAATATCATTAAGTAGAACATATTTATTCATTTCGTGTCTGTATGTATGTGCCTATATGTTTATAATTTAATGAGACCTTTTTTTTTTTTTTTTTAGCATTTTAGCTCACTCCCTTAGCCATTGTGCAAATGTTTCTTAAGTTCGTAATAGCTTTAAGAGAATTTTAAGCATAGCACAAAGAAACTAAGACGATCATATATTCGTTATCCTTGTCAAGAAAAAAAAAAATATATATATTATATACATTACATATATATTATATATATATATATATTTTTTAGTATTTAAAACGTATTTTTTTACCATAATATATATATATATATATATATATATATAT
Source organism: Hepatocystis sp. ex Piliocolobus tephrosceles (assembly GCA_902459845.2). Lineage (NCBI taxonomy): Eukaryota > Apicomplexa > Aconoidasida > Haemosporida > Plasmodiidae > Hepatocystis > Hepatocystis sp. ex Piliocolobus tephrosceles. The sequence continues at coordinate 40,961 of CABPSV020000009.1, forward strand.
ATATATATATATATTATAGATTGCATATACAATTTTGACCGTATTAGTATAAAATGGAAATCCTAAAGAATAAAAGAAATATACGGTACGAATGTGAGTTAGATAAGATAAAAAAAAAAAAAAAAGATAACTTATTAATCTTGAACATTTTGAATAAAAGAATAAATTATATTTGTTATATTTTAAAAAGCGATTATAGAAATATTATAAATGATGTAAATCATGAAAATAAGAATTCGTTAGAGACTTGTTTTTATTATTGTAAATCTTATATATCATTTTTACTTTTGTATTACCCATATATTCATAATTATATAAAATGTTTACGAAATAACAGTTTCAGGATATATAAAAACTTTTACAAATATATTTTAAATATACAAAATAATTTTTATTCATTAATTTTTAAGTTACGAGTTATTGACGAAATACAATCAAACCATTGTTCAAATTATAGTAGCGAAAATGATGGTATAGAAAAAAAAAATACCAATAGCATCAGTTGTTATAACGACGGTAGTAGCTACTACAATGACTACACAAGTTGCTATAATGAAGAGAGTATAAAAAATACACATACTGGATCACATGACAATACGAATGATCATAATAAAAATGACACATCGCATATGCTACTTGTACTAAACACTGTACAGTTTTTTGATAATTGGACACAAAATAATTTTATTAAAATATTATTTTCTAGAGTATATGTAAAAAAATATCACAAAAGTATTTTCAAAATAATGAATATAATTTTGTTTTATTATTCTTTGCCATCTTTTTCTTTTTCGCTTGACTTTTTTGAAAAGTATCATAATAAAAAGAAAAAAATAGACAGTACGCATGAGCATAATGATAGAAAAAGGGATCATAGAAAACGAAATAATCATAACAAAAAAGATACTCTCGAATTTTTATATCTTAACAACGGTTTTGAAAATAAAAACAAACGAACGTTTAAAAAATTTTATTTTAAAACGCCATTCTTTAAGCACGTTTTTGTTCCAACTATATACTTGAATGATTATGATAAAAATATAAAAATTATAAAAAGAAATAAATTGGTTAAAATTGTAGGAAATAAAAAATATAGTAACAATAAAAACAATAGAAATAGTGGTAACAATAAGGGTAAGGAAAAAAAAAACGAAGTGACATTTTTATCTGATATTAGTGTCAGTGTAAGTAGTGAACAAAGTGTAAGCTGTTTAAGTGACTCAGAAGAAGAAAAGGAAGTAAACACGTTTTTAAAACAACTGTATAGGAAAACAAATAATATAAATGTTGACACAAATGAAAAAGAATGGCTCAATAACAAAAAGCATATTAACAGTTCAGGTATATATCATAATAAAGAATGTATAACAGAAACAGAAAAAAGTAATATGCATAATGATACTATATTAAAAAATGGTTTACCTATGTCAGCAGATGACATGAGTGCTGAAATGATTCGTACTACATACACAGAAGTTAATGACAACACTGTGCATGTCTCTCAGGACAATAAAAATACTTCAAATTACTATTCTAACTTAAACATAAACAAAAACTTTATTAAATTTTTAAGAATTTGTATAAAGCAAAATAAACCATTAAAAGAGATAAAAAAGGTATATGGGGAATATGTTCTAAATGATTTGCAAAAATTTATATTGTATGGGAAATCAAATAAAAGTAACGATCGTAGTGGAAGTAATAAAGAAGGTATTAGTAACTCGTCTTGTATACACAACACGTATGATAAAAAGATTTTATTCATTTTTGACGCATGGAAATCGTTAATAAACTTTAACGACTGTGATGATAATAAAAACACATTAATCCATAAAGCTTGCTTAGTTTCAAATCTAAATTTAATTTATCTTCTTTTACATTTAAATGTTAACTTAATAATGTATAATGAGAAATATGAACTGCCTTTACATTGTACAATTTATAATTGCGATAGATATATTTTTTTATTACTATTGCATAATACGATAGAATATATATTTTTTTATTACGTCGAATTATATAATGATAAAAAGAGCGAAAAAAAACGTACCAACAAAGGAATAAAAATAAAGGGTAGCACAAAAAATGTTGTTAATAATGATACCCCAATGGATAGTAACTTACAAAAACAGTTGAATAGTAAAAATAACAACGTTAATTACAATAAGAATTACATTAAAAATGGTTTTTTTTATCATAAAAAAGTGAACAAAAAATTTATAGTTACTATCATCAAATTATATTTAAGTGTTATAGTAAAAATAATAGAATTAGGGAACTTTGAACTTCTAAAAATATTATTTAATTATAATAAATATATTTTTTGTTATATATTAAATCATGCAGATATGTTTTTATTTTTGTGTTCAGTTGCATCTATATACAACTGTGTAAATAAATTTATAACATATTATGATAATATATTAAGTAATAACGAAAATAGCTATCTGTATAATAATTCTTGTCATAAAAAAAAACTGAAAAAGAGAAAAAACGATGATAATAATAATAATATGGCTATTAAGAAAAACAGAAGAGATGTTAAAGAAGAACATGAGATGAAGCTTGTCGATACACAAACGGATGTTAAAACAGACAATGGTACAAACTACAGTATTAACTACAATATAGACGATAATACAAATGTGAACGAACATGATAACACAGCCGATGTACAATACAAACAAAATGAACAAACTAATGATTGTACAAATTTGTGTATTAAAAATAATACATTTGGAAACATACCAGTGAAGGATAAAAAACATGAGGTGAGTACCAGTTCTAATGTTAGTGCCAATGTAAGCCTAAGTAACACCCAAGAAATAAAGAAAAACAAACACAACAACATAATAACCGACTTTTTAAAAAGCCGATATATTAAAAAAAAAATAGACAAACAAAACCACGTTGAAATATTTTACTCTTACGAATGTGTGAAACATATTTTTGTACCTGAACCAATTGATGAACCTTATGTAAGAAGTAAAATAAAAAATAATATACCTGAGAACTCAAGTAGGTTAGATGTATTAATTAGTAATGAACATGGTATATTAAAAGCAAACACTTTTTTTAATTTTCATATGACCAAATCAGAAAGAAAAGCATGTCCTAGTGACCTATTAAGAGTACACGATATTTCCTATTTAAAAATGTTATTAGACAAAATAAAAATGTGTTATGCAAACACTTTTGATTATACTTTTTACAATAGTTTTTTACAATTAACAAAAAATAAACCAACAAATTATTTACTAACGTCTGAAAATTATATGCAAACAGATAATTATGAAAAAAACAAGAGTGAACATTTAAAACTGTTAAAACATAACACTATCACTCTTAGTACCGTGTATAGTGACAATGGCGAAAAAGGCAACATCAGTAATGATCATAATACCATACATAGTGATATTAGTGGCAATAGTAGTAGTAATGGTAATAACACACATATGGAAAAAAGCATAGAGCCTAATAACGTATACTCTTTTAATAACGATACTAATAGTGGTATATTAACAAATGGTCAAATAACACATGATAATAAAAAAGATGAACAATCGTGCAAGTCCTTACCTCAAACAGAAAAAATGCACCAAGAGTGTACTAATAGCTATGTAGGCTACGAACCAAAAACACCAGAACAACCTATGGAACACTGCAAATATAACGAGCACACTGAACAAAGTAAAACAGCCAAGGATAATATATTGGTGCCCAACAATAAAACAACAACAACGACAGCGGCAACGACAGCGGCAACAACAGCGGCAACGACAGCGGCAACAACAGCGGCAACGACAGCGGCAACGACAGCAACAACAACAGCGGCAACGACAATGACAGTGACAACTACAGAAACAACTACAGAAACAACTACAAATAGGAACTGTGTAAGTCAGTGTGGTCAAATACGAAGCGATAACAACCAATTACCAAGCAACTACGAAAATATACAAAACACCTCCGAAATTAAAAAAATAAAGCAATTTAATAGCAATAGTATTGTCCATAAAGAAAAGACAGAAAAATTGATATTATTAGATAACGACACTTTTGTCAATAAGCATTCATTTAATTGTGCATTAAGTGCAAGTGGCACTGTTTTAAAAGCGGTTGATTATATATATGCAGAAAAAAATAAGATACTTAAAAGGATAGCAAACTGGGAATTGAAAAATGGAAAGACTAGTTGTATAACGAGTTGTGCAACCAGTTGTGAAACCAGTTGCAACGAATGTTACGATAACAGTAACCAGAAAAAGTGTAACACCAATTTTAAAAAGAAAATTTTTTGTGTGGTTAGACCCCCAGGACATCATCTTGGCACGTTTGGTGCTGCTCAATTTAATTCAACTGATGAAGATAGAGCTGCAGGAAGCCAAGGTTTTTGTATACTAAATAATGTAGCCATAGGTATGTCTTATGCAAAATATAAATATGACGAATTTAAAAAAATAGCTATTATAGACTTTGATATACATCATGGTAATGGAACTGAACAAATAATAAGAAATGTTGGTTTAAAAAAAATAAAAATAAATGATTATATTGATATATATAGTTGGAAAGGTTGGAAAGATTCAGAAGACAAAAAAAATATATTTTTCAGTTCTATTCATGCATTTGATGGATATTTTTATCCAGGAACTGGTTCAGATACCGTAGAATTAGAACCATATATTATTAATGTCACACTGAAAAAAAATATGAATGAACAGAATTTTTTAGAATTATTTCATAGTAATATTTTAATACATTTATATCATTTTGAACCTGATTTATTATTTTTATCAGCAGGTTTTGATGGTCATAAATTAGATTATGTTAATAATGGTTTTGTGAAAAAAAAAACTTCTACTTATTTTCACCTAACTAATTTAATATTATCTTTACAAAATAAATTAAATTTTCCTATTATAAGTGTATTAGAAGGTGGGTATAATACGTCTAGTGACATGGCATCTGTTTTTAGTTTATCAGTACTTGAGCATTTGTTAGCTTTTTATTATAGCGATATATCCTTTGTAACTCCCGAAAACAGGAGGGGTAATGAAAAAACATTACAAGACCCGATGATGTACCGTTCCGATTATTCGATGAGAAACCAAATAAATAAAACTCATAATGGTAAAACTATTAGTAGTAGTAGTAGAACTAGTAACTGTAGCAATTACAGACGCAGTCGATCAAACGTGGTTAAAAAGAATGTAATGAAATTTCCATATATATGCATAGGAAAAAAAAAAATAGAAATAATGTTTAATAAATATTTTAATATTTTTAAAGAAAAAAATAGAGAAACGACTAATTTAAATTTAACAAAACAAGTACTTGATTATGAAAAGTATTTAGAACAATTCGATCGTAAACAAAATAACATAAAAAATAAAATGAATAATTTATTACTTAAACATATGACATATCTGAAAAAACTACTAAATGAAAGTAATATAAATTTTAGTAATATAGAAAAAATTATATTACCATTAGATTGTTACTTTTATGAAATAATGAAGTATTTTAAAATCAAATTAAAAAAAAAAATAAATAAAAACCATCATAATGAGTTATTACAAAATGCTGACAACTATTTTTCTTTTTTAAACAACCCATCAAATCTATGCAATTTCAAATCATCCTTTATTCAAAAGTAAACTTAAAAAAAAAAAAAAAAAAAAAAAAAGGACACTGTTGTACAATGTTGCATTGTATACATAATGCGTGCATATATATTAATATATATATATGTATATGCACAAACTTTTTTTTAGTGTTGCACTGATAGATAATTTGAATTATGGACCTTTATATCATGTGCATTATTTTATATGCATTCATTTATATGTTTTTTTTTTTTTTTTTTTTTTTTTTTCTTTTTTATTTGTATAGGCATCCCTCATCAAGCCATAAATTCAGTGATCTATGGACTCTTCCAATGAGTTAAAAAAAAAATATATATATATATATATATATTTACATATATTTATATGTAAACGTATATATTGCTTTATAAAGGTATAAACATATTATACTTTCTTTTCTCTTTATTTATATTAACAAGTTGTGTGTATATAACACATTCGCTTGATATATATAATGTATATACTACATTTATGTTTATGTTCTTAATTTTTTAAGAAAATAAATGATGTGTTATTTTTGTTATATTGCGTGAATGCAATTTAATTGATTTACCTTATGCGTTTTGTTTTTACTATTTTTAATTTTGTGTTCTTCATTTAGCTAACTTAGCCTCTATTATATTTACCAATTTATCCATTTATTTATTTATCCATTAATTTATTTATTAATTTTATTCATGATTATAACTACGCGTTGAAAAAATAATGTAAGCATTTTTAGAAACACGATGGTGAACAATAATCATAAAAGTAGTAGTATACCTTTACATATTTAAATTACGTTTTTGTTTTATTTGCCTTTATTCTTTATCATTTAACCCACTCAGATTATATATATATGTGAACGTACACATTTAATTGTTCATTTTACACATTTTTATTTATATATTCAGTTTTTGTTTCTTTTTAAAACTTCCTCAAACTTTCAACGTTCACCTATTTTTTTTATCCATTTTAAATGTTTTTTTTTTTTTTTTTTTTTTTTTTTTTTTCCAATTTTTTTTTTTTTTTTTTTTTTTTTTTTCATCAAGTTATATATTCCTTTTATTTATTTATTTTTTATTTTTTTTTCTTCCGTACATTTTTAATAAAGTTTGTTATTATGTACTAATTAACTGATTGTATCAAAAGCACATTTTCTTTTTTTTTTTTTTTTTTTTTTTTTTTATTAGA
>CABPSV020000010.1:0-55998 GCA_902459845.2 Hepatocystis sp. ex Piliocolobus tephrosceles
CATGCTATTATAGTTTATTATATTTTATTATATGTTATTATAGTTTTATTACATGCTATTATAGTTTATTATATTTTATTATATGTTATTATAGTTTTATTACATGCTATTATAGTTTATTATATTTTGTTATATTTTATTATAAGTATATTACATTTTTTGTTTTTTTTGTTTTTTTGTTTTTTGAATAAACAAAGCATTTATTTTATCATTATAAGTATTAATTAAATTTAAATAGTTAGTCAAAATGATGAAAAAACAAGTAATATTGTTTATTGCGTTGTTAATTTTTTATTTTTTTTTAATAAATAATGTTGAAGGTAAAAAGAAAAAAAAAAACAAAGTTAGTGTTTCTAATGATGGGACTGTCAAGGTTACTACGCAATCTAGTAATGTGAATAATGATGATGGAGTTCAAACCACAAGCAATAGCGAAGTTGAAAATGATGAAAAAGAAAATAAACCTACAGAACTGCTTAATTTTGATAATATGCATATGGAAGAAATAGAAATAATTAAAAAACTAATTAATGAAAATAAAATGGATAAAGCTAAGAAAATGTTTAATGAATTAAAAAAGAAAATTTTTGATAAAAAAGATGACACAGATGATAAAAATGATGAGAATGATGAAATTGAAGTAAACGAAGAGAGTACCACTGATGAAAAAGATGAAAAAGATGCAAGTGATGAAAAAAATGAAAAAAATGAAAAAAATGAAAAAGATGCAAGTGATGCAAGTGATGCAAGTGATGAAAGTGATGAAAGTGATGAAAGTGATGAAAGTGATGATGAATTTAATTTATTAAATAATAATTTCCAATTTTCTGATTTGGCTAATTCTGATTTTTTTAACAATTTAATAAATCCTAATGATTTACAAGAAGTTATTAAATTTCACATGTACTTACAACAATTGTTAAAATCACAAAATGAAACTTCAGAAAAAAAAATGGTCAAAACATTTTTAAGAAAAACTATGCAAAAAATGAAAGATAATGAAAAAAGTGAACAAAAAAGATCTATTGATGACATTATTAAAGATACAGAGGGACATACGGAAATGTTAGAAAAGTTAGCAGATTTTATAAAAATAGATAGAGAAAAATTAAAAGATGAACAAATAAAAAATAAATTAAATCAAATTTTAATAGGTATGTTACAATTTATTGAATATACAAATGATAATAGAATTACAGACTCTCTCCTGGAGGATATTCAAATAGAAGATGTTGTTGCACCTGATGGATCTATTAAACCCAAAATACAATTAAATGTTAAAAATAGTAAAACACATTTAGAAATGTTACAAAAGGCAACTAAATTTATGGGCTTAGAAATAGATACAGAGGATTTGAAAAACTTAACAATCAATAATAAATGGTATGAGAGTTTTTTAAATAATATGCTTAACAGCTCAGATGAACTTTAAACGATAATTAGAAGGAAAAAAAAAATAAATAAATCAATAAATAAATAAAATAAAATAAAATAAAATAAAAGGAAATAAAAGGAAATAAAAGGAAATAAAAGAAAAGAAAAGAACTAAGAACTAACGAATTAATGAACTAATAAATTTACACCATATATATATATATATAAGCGAACCACATGCATGTACAAAGATATATATTTATCCATTAATATATGCGTAAATGTATATATAAATATTTTTATGCACGTTTTGTAATATTCAAAGCATAATTTTAAAATTGTTACAAAATAACCTTCCCCAAGTTTTAAATTTACCAATTTTATTTTATTGAAAATGATTCAATATAAATAATATACATATATATATTTATATGTATGTACGTACATGTTGATGTTTTATTAAACTATGTATAAGCTTCTACATATTCAGGCAAGAATATTTTAAAAATTTCTGTACATTTGATTTATATAACATGTATATATATATATATATATATATATATATATATATCGTGTATACACATGTTTATTAGTTACCGTTATAACTTAATATAAACAATTTACAATTATTATTATATTCCTTTTTTATAAATGTTTTTTAATACATATAAAAGCGCAAAGGATATGTAGTATGTATATTGTTATTCTTGATGTAAGTATATATATATATATATATATATATTTTTTATTTTTGTACATATATTTTTTAAATGTCTATAATGTGCATATTTACACATATACATATCTACACATATACATATTTACGCATGTACATATATATACTTGTGGCTTTTAATTTACTTGATTTTTATTTTTTATGCATATTGTAATGATTATAATTTAGGTCTTTTTTTTTTTTTTTTTCATTTTTATTTGTAACATTAGATAAAACTTATTTGCACAATTAAAAAACATGCTTTAAAAAAAAAAATAAATAAATACTGTAAAAATAAATGCTTGAATTGTGATATTAATTATACCAACAGCACATTTTTTGAAATTAGTGCTTCACAACGGTTAACATTTTTTAAGTTTGCTTATAAGTATATTACTGAAAAGGATAACAATTTTTTTTTTTTTTTTTTTTAATTTTGGAATATTGGAGATTATTCTTATTGAAATAAAAAAAAACTTACATTAACAAACAAGTATATGACATATTTACAGTTGATTTTTTTCTTTTTTTTTTATAATACTTATTAATAAAAAAAAAAAAAATAATTGTCTTTCAATTTGCTTTTTATTTTTTTTTTTTTTACTTTATGTCCTTTACTATTTTCCTTTTCCCTTTCTCTTTCTTTTTTACTCTTCAATACAAATTTGTTAAATTATACATTTACTTAAACTTAATATAATATAAATTTTTTTTTTTTATATAAAGACATGTTATGTGGATGTATATAACTGAAAATTAAAAAAAAAATAAAAAAAAATAAAAAAAAAAAAAAAAACGTTTAAAAATAGTTGTTTACACAATTTTATAAAGCTACTGAAGTCACTTGCAATTATCCTACAATTCATCAAAAGCCTATTTAGGTATTAGCATAAAAGTAAAAATATTCAAAATTTTTTATTTTGTATTAAATAAAATTTTTTTTAAAATATTAAACAAATTATCCAAACACGTAATTGTATATTTATACAAATACATAAAAATATACACAAAGAATGCATGTATATGTCGAATTATATATATTTCCTTTTTCCTATTGCAATCTAATGACATCACGCATGTTGTTTTATAATTTCTATTACTTATTTTCATAATGTAATTATATATGGCTATTAATTAAAATATAAACGATTTTTGAAAATGTTTTACAACTATGTAAGGTATTGCATTTTATAATGTTTTACTGTTATAATATTATTGTGTTATTGTGTTGTTTTATTTCGTGCATTTTACTTATTCATTACTTATTCATTACTTATTCATTACTTATTCATTACTTATTCATTATTTATGCATTTATTTATCCATTTATTTATCCATTTATTTATTTATTTATTAAATAATTTAAGCAATTTATTTGCTCATTTATTCGTTTATATATATTCACTCATTTATTTATTCACGTATTTATTTATTCATGCGTTCATTCATTCGTACATTTATTTCTTATATTTGTGCGTTTATTTATTTATTTATTTATTTATTTAATTTTATCATAAATTTTCATCATTTAGATAAATCTACTATTAACTACAAAAATCAAACATTGTATATCAAAAAAATGAATAATACATATATGCATATATATATTTATATTTTTTACCATTTATTTTGTTTTACTTATTCATAACAAAATAAGTAAACATAACAAAATAAGTAAACATAACAAAATAAGTAAACATAACAAAATAAGTAAACATAACAAAATAAGTAAACATAACAAAATAAGTAAACATAATAAAAAAGGTAAACATAACAAAAAAAGTAAACATAACAAAAAAAAGTAAACATAACAAAAAAAGTAAAATTATACTGATTAGTTTGCTATCATCATATAAATAAAATTTAAATAAACAGCTACAAATATATATATATATATATATATATATATAACTAAATAGCTAAATTAATAAATGGCACAACAAATTACATAAAAAAAATATCATAAATTGAAATGATAACAAAGCAATAAGCAAATGATACATAAATATATCACGTTTTTTAACAATGGACGAAGAAAAAATTAAAAGCATTTATATGAGTTTGAAGAATAAAAGTAAAAAGGAATGGGGTGAAATAATGCAACAATTAACAAGGGATCAGAAAAGAAGATTAATATTTTATATAAAAAAAAAAAATAAAAATTCATGTAAGTAAAGCATATATTACACTCTTAGCTGTATTTTTATATATCACCATTATATATATATATATATATATGTATAGTGTAGAATTGTATAGTGTAGCATTTGTATAATATATTAATTTTTGTTTTTTCAACTTTTTATAAGTTTTTTGTATTATAATAAAAACTAGTCCCACACTTCTTTTTTTGTATTTATTCCATCATGCTAATTTTTATCAAATATATATGTATACGTTGATACCTTACCGTTTTATTTAAATAAAGAGCAATAAATATATATGAATAAATACATTTTTTTAACCTAATTCATTTTCTTTTTTTTCATATCCCTCATTTTTTTTTTCAGTAAAGAAAATTAAGAATATTAAAATTGAAAAAAAACCCGAAAACAACAACAACAAAACAGCTAGGTACATAAACCAACACGTTTTAATTGACTACTCAAATGTAAGCAATCATTTTTAGAACACACAAACGTATGTATATACACATATACATATACATACATACATACATACATGCATATATATATATATATTTATAGAAGGGGCTTAAAAAAGAAAGAAAAAAAAAAAAAAAAAGTACTGTTCATTTAGTTTCATTCATTTTTTGTCTAACTCATTTATTCTTTTATTAATTTACGTTATAATCCTTTTTTTTTTTTTTTTTTTTTTTTTTTTTTTTCGACCATATCAGGTAAATTATGACCTAAATTTAAAAAATTATATAGCTAGAATTTTAAGAATTTACAAATTAGAAGATAACTTTAATTTTATAAAGGGGTTACATTTATATATGAATATTTTATCCTATGTTATATTTAAAAAATTTACATATACATATAATAAAAATGAAGCTAAAAATAAAAATCTGTTGGTATTTTTAAAAAATTTATTTCCTTTTGAATTTCAAAACTTTCAAGATGTATATGATACAAGATGGGGCAAGGATCCTAACACTACTGAACATTATAATAATAATATTACATTTATGCATAAAACGGATGTACAAATAGTAGAGAACTTACATACATCAACAAAACATAAAAACAGTTATAATAAAAATTGTGAAAATAATAACGACAGTTGTAATAATAAACAACAAAAGCAAGAGGAAGAGCAAGAAAAGCAGCAAAAGCAACAAGAACAGCGTCAACAGGAACAGCTACGGTTACAACGACAACAAAATGATAAAGAAGAACATAATAAAAATTTAAATATAACTAAGTTAGAAAAAAATAACGAAAATGTACATAATAAAAGAAATAATATTAAAAATAATAGTTTTGTGGACATATCATATAATATTAACAACTACACCTCTAATTGTAAAAACGGTTCTGTTTTTAATAATATCACTAAAGATAATAAAATTATATTAATAAAAAAAGAAAAATTAGAACCGGATGAACAAAACGAATCGAATGAGAAAAACGAATCGAATGAACAAAACGAATCGAATGAACAAAACGAATCGAATGAACAAAACGAATCGAATGAACAAAACGAATCGAATGAACAAAACGAGCAAAACATAAATAAAAACTCATCATCATCAGATGTGCATATCAAAGACGAATCTGTATATATCGATATATTGAAAAATAAAAACATAGAAACAGTTACTATAAATATATTTGACAAACATCGATTTTATTATAGAACTCGTTTTCGAAGTTTAATATCACAAAGCTTAAGTAGTGATGATTACATAAAATACTGTGAAATAAGAGAAAAGTTATTTAAATATAAAAAAAAAAATTTTATAAATTGGTTATCCAATTTTACAAATATGAATATATTAAATATATATGTAATTAATTTTTTTATATTTTTATTTTTAGATAGATTATATTTAATAATAGAGACATATATACGATTTAATTATTATGAGCAAGAAAACAAAAATTGTTCTATTAATAATTCTTTAACAGAAAACATAGATAATTTAAAAAATTTACCAAATTTTAATTATATTTTAAATTATTTAACTCAGTTTATAAAAAAAGATGATGACAATTTATCAATAAATGTCATCCAAAAAACTAATAATGATTCACAAAATAATAAAAAAAATCAATATTTAGAAAAAGAAAATAATAATTCCACAAATAATATATATAATTTGACACAAATGTATAATACAATTGTTAAAGAAAAAATGTCTAATTTCTTTTTATCAATAAATATTATATATAATTTAGACATATATAATTTAAAAATAAAAAATAAAATAACTTTTGAAAAATTAATAAAAATAGATATTTCCTCGTATATTAATGAAAGTAACATTTATGAACTTATAAAATTTGATAAAAATAAAAACATATCCCCATGGAATTTATTAACCAATTATGCTATACTTCAAAACAGGTAAGGGCTGATTTTATACATGTACATATATACACTTATAATACATACATATATCTATGTATTATGTTTTATAAACTGTTATATTAACACGCATATATATAGTACATATATAATAAGTATATATATATATATATATAATATAGTACGTATATATAACATGTATGCATAGTACTTATATAATATGTACATATATATATAACATGTATATACAAACACATGCATGTCTGTGTATTAGTCACTTTTTGCTCACTTTTGTTGTCATGCTTTTTTTTTTTTTTAACTTATCAGCAATTTTAAGTTGGAAAAATTTGACTGCTTTTCCATTTTTCTTATTGTTCGCTTCAAGTTTTATTTGGAAGAATTCAAGGAAAATGCAAACATTGATTACATATACAAAAATATAAAAGAAGAATATCTCGAAGTTGAAAATTACTTAAAAAATAATGAGAATGATAATTGTAATGCACACAATTCCAATTATTTTGAATTTAATAGTTTAATACCTCTTTATCTTGATATACAAAAAGAATTGAAAAAGGTATTATTATGTTTAATAATTTGTAATTGTTTATCTATTTGTAATTGTTTATCTATTTGTAATTGTTTATCTATTTGTAATTGTTTATCTATTTGTAATTGTTTATTTGTAATTATTTATTTATTTATTTATTTTTTTAAGACACTTTGATAAATGCACTATTTAAAAAAAATTGCCATTAAAAATGATAATTTATTTATTTATTTTATTTTTTTTAGGTTAATGAATACATGAAATTTTACGGTAATTTAATATCTTTTGTACGTTTTATTAAAACATATGCTAATAAACCACAAAAAAGTCTTGTTAAGTTAGAACACATTGACGAAAAAGAAGAAGAAGAAGAAAATGAAAAAGAGGAAAAGCAATATTTTGATTTATCTTTTTTTTTAAATACATATGTAAAAGATCATATAAAGACAGAGTAAACTTAAGCATTTTTATTTTTCACCATTTTGACATGTGTACATAAATAATATACACATGCATATATCTACTTATATGTATATATTACATAATTTGTAACTCCATGTACACACATAAAAAATTGCCATTCCCTGTTTTTATAATAACACACTATGAAAAAATGTTATACTACATTATGGTTTTGGTAAAATTTTTTTTTTTTTTTAAACGCTTTTATAAATTTTTTTTTTTACTTTTACTTTTGTAATTTTGTTTTGTTTATACTTTGTTACGAAAAAAATGTTTTATTTATTTATTTATTTATTTATTTATTTTTTTTTTCATATTTTAATTTAAGCAATCCTATTTTTTATGTAATTTTAGTTTACGTCATTTTTGTTTCCATGTTAATGATTTCTACAACATCATGTGCGTCTCACGTACATTCCCTTTTTCGTCGTTATCACAAATAAAGACGTATACAATATATTTTTTTTAATAGAAAAAAAAAAAAAAAATTAATACATCTTATATTTTCTTTCTTTTTAAATGTTTTGTTTTATTATATATTGTTATATTTTTGTATAATTATAATTTTATGCAAAAAAAAAAAAAAAAAAAAAAAAGTACAAAACAACACAGATTACAAATTATCATTAAGTTTTTACTAAGTACAAAAAAAATATACTACTCAGTACATATATATATATATATATATATGTGCAACTGTTTTGGTGTTTTAATTTTAGGTTATATGATTTAACTTGCTAATTAATTTGTTCTCCTTTATACTTTTTATTTTTCATTTAACTCATTTTCTAAAAAAAGTAAAAACATGTACAAAGTTAAAAGGAGATTGATGCAAAAAAAAAGCACAAACAAAAAAACATAAGCAAGCAAAAAAAGCACAAACAAAAAAAAAAAAAAAAAAAAAAAAAAAAAAAAAAAAAAAAAAAAAAAAAAAAAAAAAAAACGAGCAAGCAAAGCACGAACAAGCAAAACTAACATAAGTGTAAATAAAAAAATGGACAAGAAATAAATCAATGGTTTTGTCCTTACTATAAACTTTGTTAAAATACTTTTCCCTATAATAAAGTATTTTTCCTTTTTTTATTTTCGACTTTTTTAACATCCTCCAAAATTTGTCTTCCTGTTAAAAACAAATAAGAATCATAATTTAGTGAACAGTAATAATAAGTTACAAATAATGATCAATCAATAAAATAGTATTAAAAAAAAAAAAAAAAAAAAAAAAAATGTTGTTCTGAACAAATTACTTGTATATGTGTGTTAAAGGAGAAGGATGGTAAATTTTTGATTAAATTGTCAACGTTATCCATTGAGTGGAGCTTATTAATATATGTAAAAATACATAATATGGTCTAAATTGAAACAAAAACAAAACAAAAATATGTATATATATATATATATATATATAAGTGCATACGTGCGTACAATAAATAAAATCGTATGATCAAATTATTTGTACATTGTCATTTTTTTTAAATTACCTCATATATTATATTTTCGTAAAAGGTGTAAATGTCAAATATGCGGATAAAAATTTGAAAAGGTAAACATCTGTAAGGAAAATATAAAGTAACATAAAGCAATTAGTAAATATATATAAATAATACATATATATGTTTACTTATATATTAACTTCTAATAAAAAAATAATAAAAAAAAAAAAAAAAAAAGTTAAATTACGTTAAAAAAATTGTGTACATCCATTGAATAAAAATATTATCTATGTTATAATGTTTGACAATTTCTTTATATGTTTCTATATTTTGTTTAGCTAGTATTTCCTTAATAGTATATATGTAAATCTTTATTTCTTCTTTGTTAAAGCTGTACATATTGAATATATTTTTTCGATCCTGTCAAGGTAAATATACATGCAAAAAAAAAAAATAAAAAAAATAAAAAAAAAAGTGTATCTATATTTATGCTGAATAAGGTGAATGTATGTATGTGGAGGGGGTAAATAATATGACATGTCCATTGGAAAAATTTTTATTACCATGAAATTTGCGAAATAAACAAAGGCTTTCTCTAATTTACAATACAACAGAAATACCAAGGCGATGTAGGACATTCCCTGGACATACCTATAAAAACAATGCATGTGCAAAATGCGTACGTGTACATACACATGTTATACATATGTATAAATAACGTTTTAATAATTTTCAGTTTTATTATTATAACTTCTTTTTTATTTTTTTATTTTTTTATTTTTTTATTTTTTTATTTTACTTTATTTTATTTTATTTTATTTATTTTTTTTTTTTTCCATGTATTACCCTAATTCAGGCTTAAAAAGAACATACATTTGTAATAACAAATTTAATTTTGCTTTAGTTTCGCACAAATTAATGGAAAGTAAAAAATGATCAGAATTTGTGTTATATTTTTTATAATACTCTTGGTTTTTTTTTATTATATACATTGTTCTGTCCAAATCTATTAATATTTGATAAAAAAACTTCTGAATTGAAAAGTTTTGTAATACATCGATGTTATAAGTAGTTATATCTTTATTAAAATTTTTATTTTTTTTATTAATATTATTATTGTTATTATCGGTTTTATCGTCATCACTGTTGTTGCTGGCGTCATGGTTGTTGTCGTTGTCACTTTTGTAACTATTATGGCTCTCCTTCCTGTTACTTCCTATATCTCCTAAATTATTATTCACACTCTCTCCTTCATCTTTTATATATTCTCCTATATCACCTTTGTTTTTTAAATTCAAAATAGATTTAATTTTGTTTTCTTCACCCTTACTAGACGTGTGCTTCAAATTTTCAAATCCATCTACTACATTATCTGTTTTTAATATATTCGTAACATTATCATTATTTCTATTAACATAGTCAGTTTTTAATGTATATTCATTAGAATCGTTAATAAATAATTCATCCAATGATTTAAAATATTTATTTATATGATTTTTATACTGTGTATTATATGTATATATATATGACTGTATAAAATTTGTATTTTTTACTAAAGTTTGAACAAATTGATCAGTTAAATTTAATTTATTAATTATATTCATTTCCCAAAAATATGTTTTTATTATTCTTGGCATTGGATTTATTTTAACTAAGTCTATTAAATTTTTTTTTTTTTTTTCATTATTAATTAATGGTAATATTTCTTCATACCAAAATGTTAAAGAAGTTACTTCTTGTATGCTTAATATTTCATCTTTACCATTATCTTCTTTAACTTTTTTATCTTTTCCATATGTACTACTTTCAATTTTTTCATTGGAATAGCCGAAGTTTCTTTTTTCTGTATTACCTAAACAATCTTTTTCTATTTTATAATTAATCTTATATACATCATTATTATGTAAGCTACTATCAATTTCATGCTTTTCCTTATCAACAGGATCTGTTGTTTCATTTTCTTCATTAGACATATATTTTATGTATTCATCACCATCACTCAGTGGTAAATGTTTATATTCATTTATTTCATAGCTGCTTTTATTTTTATATTTTTTTTTTTTCTCTTTTTCTTCATTTAATTTCATTTCTGAAATCTCTATTTCATTATTATATACTTTTTCACATTCTAAAAATATACCTGTATTATCATTATTACCACAATTTTTTATGGTGTTATCTTTTTTTTCTCTTTTTTTTTTTTTTTCTGATCCTTTATAACTACTAAAAAAATTAGTTTTTAATGTATTTCCAGTTTTAGAAGATATAGAAAAAAAGTTATCTTTACTTTTTTTTTTTTTTTTATTAAAAAAATTTGTAAAATAATTATTATTCACAGATTTTACATTATTTAATTTTTTATTTCTATTCATATCACTTAACAAAAAATTATCTTTACTTTTAATTATCGTCTTTTGTATTTCAATCGTTTTTTTTAAAGCATTAATTTCATCTTGTAACATTTTATTTACATGTAATAACTCAATGTATAATTCGTGATATATAATATTGTGGTTATACTCATTTACATTATTTACTATATTAGAAGAGTTAGAAAAGCTTTTTTGGGAACAAGAACTTTTTTCTATATTTGAAAAATCATGGTGCTTATTCTCTTTTTTTGCATTTTCTTCTTCCTCATTTTTATTTAAATATTTATCACTACTTTCGTTGTAAAAAATTATGTTTTTTTCATCCCTCTTATTATCTGTTACATTTTTATCTTCGCGTTTTAATTCATTATGCTCTTGTAGTTTGTTATATTCATTTTTTAGCTCTACCTGTAAACTTCTATCAGTTTGTTCTTTTTTATTCTCTGTATTACTCCCTTTGTTCCAACTCACATTTATTGAGTCATACGAATTCGATTTACTTTTAACAATGTTAATATTACTACATTGATTTGGAATTTTATTTTTTTCTTCATCAATGGATCTATTTTTTGTTTTTTTAATATCTAGTAACAAATTACTACTATAATTGCTAGTATATTTTTTCTCCTTAACTCCTGAATTATCATTCTTCATTTTATTTACTATAGAAGTTACATTTTTTCTTATATTCATATTTTTTTATAATTTTTTTACGTACAATATATGTTTTGTACATATAATGTTGTAAATTTTATAATATAGTAAAAAAAAAATAAAAAAAAAAAAAAAATAAATAAAAAAAAAAAAAAAACTATATATTATTTTATCCACTTTTTTTTTGAATGTACTTCCATACAAACTTATCCATTTTACGTCGATTGTCATTTCCTCACTTGTGTTATTTATATATAAATCATATAAATATGCATATACATACTATATATATATATATATATATATTATATGTGTATACATATGTGTATATAATGTAATGTATGTACTTTTTTTTTTATTTTTTTACTTTATCATAGTTTTTTCTTCTTCCTGCTTTTATTATTTTCATTATTATAATTTTTTCATAATTTTGAATAATATAGCATCTTTTTTATTTTTTTTTTAATTTTTGCATTAAATGAAAATTACAATTTTTTGAACGACTTCACATTTATGTACATGTATGATAAAAACATAGCTTTATGTTTTTTTTATATATATATATTTTTTTTTTTTTTTTGCTCAACATCCATCGTTTGTTTACCATTAGTATAATAAAAAATAATTAAAAATAAATGCCAAAAAATAATTGCATAAATAAGCTAAAAAAAAAAATTATAAAAACGTATCAAAACATAACATACCAAAACGTAAACACAAAAACATGCAAAAAAATTAATACTAAAACGCGTGAAAAACAAATACAAAAAGTGTCCTAAAAAGTGTCCTAAAAAGTGTCACAAAAAGTGTTCCAAAAAGTTTCCCAAACAGTCTCCCAAAAAATGTGCCAAAAAATGTGCTAAAAATTGTACCAAAAAATTGTACCAAAAAATTGTACCAAAAAATTAATACTAAAACTACAAAAAATGTGCCAAAAAATAAATATAAAAGCATGTGAAGAGTAATACACTTAAAAAATCAAAGCTATGGAAATATTAACAAAAACAAATTCAAAGTGAAACGAACTACATTTAAAAAAAAATAAAAATTTAGACTTTATAATGTTTTTAAAATAAAAATAGTGTTAAAAATTAACGTTAAGAATGTGTTAAAGTTATTACTTATTAGTTTTTTTTTGTTTCACTAATCGCTCGGTTGGCTGTTTTACCACTATAGCAATACATATATATATATTTGTATATATAATATTTATATTTATATTTATATTTATATTTATATTTATATTTATATTTATATTTATATTTATATTTATATTTATATTTATACTTATTTTATATATTTTATATGTTTTTTTTTTTTTTTTGCATTTTCATGTAAAGCCCCATTCATTCTGAAACAAGAGCATTAACTTATAAATATTACGCAAAAAAAAAAAAAAAATATCAGAAACAATCGTCTTGCTATAATTTATTTTATAAGTAAACAAACAACCACTGTCCATCTATACAATATCCATTTTTTTTTTTTTTTTTTTTTTTTTTAACACAACATGTTGGCTGAGAAGGGCACAGGAGATGTTGAAAATATAACAGGTTATTACTACTTTTATATTTTTTACAAAAACCAATGCATTTATAGTATTAACTTAAGTGTAAATGATAAAACTAGCACTGATATAAATAATAAAAATGAAGGGAAAAAAAACGAAATTGAAAAATTGTTACTCGGATCTATATATGCAATTAATTACTTATGTTTTAATATACAACCAAATAGAAAAATAAAAAACCTATACAAATCAATTGAAAGTACAAACAAAAATATAAAAATTAATACAAATACAAATATAAAAATACACAACCAAAATATTCTCAATACACAAAGCAACTTACATGTTGGTAATTTCAACACTTTTAATACCCCTTTATATAAGTTACATTACTTTGAATCATTAACAGGTTATTTATTCGTTAACATATTCTATGTGTTGTTATATGTAATCATATACATACATATATACTTTTTTACATTTTTATATATAAACTAAATTTCATTTTTTTTTACGTTTATCACGTAGAATGTATGTTGGTAAAACACATACTTAAAATGGAGCCCAACATATGTTATTATGTGAAAAATAACTGCAGTGGTGTGCATTATGCATATATATATATATATATATATATACATGTTTATATAGTACGTACATATGTATGTGTTTTTTTTTTTTTTTTTTTTAGCTTATAAATTTGTTATAATTACAGATAAGAATGTCCCAAGTTTATCAGCTTTTTTAAAAGATATTTATAAAACCATTTTTCTTGATTTAGTAGTTTTAAATCCTCTTTATAATGTATAAAAAAAAAAAAAAAAAAAAAAAAAAAAAAAAAAAAAAAAAAAAAAATGAGTAAAAAAAAAAAAAATTTATCTATAAGTAACCTTTTTTTTTTTTTTTTTTTTTTTTTTTTGCCGAACTAACTTAGCATAAATTGGTTTCATTTATTTATTTTATTTATTCACTTATAGGTAGGAGATGAAATAAAAGACAAGGCATTTGATGAAAAAATTTTAAAACTTATAGAAGCACTAGCAGTTGTATGATTAATTTTTGAATTTCGATAAATATTGCAAAATTTATGTTTTTTTATGTTTTTTTTTTTTTTTTTTTTTTTTTTTTTTTTTTTGCCACTTCTTCTTTTTCTCCCTCCCCCTGTCGCTCGATCATCCGTTTTTTTCTTGTAAATGCTTGTATATATTTGTACATTTATATACATATATGTATATATTTATTTTTTCTTTTTACCAATTTGTACATTCTGTTACAATTGTATACTATCCGTTTGCAATTTAATATAACGCAACGAACTGTAACTAATATCGAATACGATATATATATATAAACGGCATAATTTTACTATTTTTTTTTTGTTTTTTTTTTTTGTTTTTTTTTTTATTTTTTTTGTACTTACAAATACATACTCATGTCATGTGAAAAGTATATTATACGCGCCAACCATTGTACCGTTCTCTTTAAATATCACGTTTGAAAAAAAAAAATGGTAATATCGGCTGATACATTTTATTCCAAAAAAAAAAATAATATATCATTGATCGATAAAGTTATAAATAAATATGACATTTTAAAAAAAATAGATAGTTTGAGCGAATTAAATTTTCAAGATATAGAAAAAAAAGTATTTTATAAACAACATAATGTTCTTTCTTATTATAAAAAAGTTATTGATAGTAAGTTGGTAAATTACCATAAGGACAATAATACAAATGACATAAACAGTAGCAAAGTTTATATAAACAAAGACATAGTAAACAAAATAAAAAATAATATCTTTATATATACAGAAGAATTAGAAAGTTCAAAGAGAAGTTTCGTTTTGGATAGTTTACATAATTTTTTAAAATTTTATTGCTCTTATGCAGTATCATTAAATCAAATATACTTTGAAGAACAAGAAAAAACGAAAGAGAATCAAATAGTTAGTGAGCAAGTTAAATTCAACGAGCAAGCGAAAACAAACGAAAAAACGAAAACAAACGAAAAAACGAAAACAAACGAACAAACGAAAACAAACGAACAAGCGAAAACAAACGAACAAGCGAAAACAAACGAACAAGCGAAAACAAACGAAAAAACGAAAACAAACGAACAAACGAAAACAAACGAACAAGCGAAAACAAACGAACAAGCGAAAACAAACGAACAAGCGAAAACAAACGAACAAGCGAAAACAAACGAACAAGCAAAAACAAACGAACAGGCGAAAACAAACGAACAAGCGAAAACAAACGAACAAGCAAAAACAAACGAACAGGCGAAAACAAACGAAAAAACGAAAAAAAACGAAGACACAAAACCAACTGAACAAACCAAAACAAGTACACAACCCGTAAATATCAACAAAAAAAATATAACAAATGAACGTGATATGCATTTATATGAACTAATAATATCGAACGAAAACAGGTGGCTTTTTTTTGACATTGAGTATGATGTTGTAAATAATTATGAAAATAAAGATACTATATTATTTATATTTTTAATAGAATTATGTTTATTTACTTATCATTTTTTTAATATAAAAATTTGTTTAAATGATGTAATTATATTAGATAGTTCAACAAATAAAAAAATCTCTTTTCATATAATTGTTAAAAATATACATGTACTTCTTTTAGATAATTATTATTATTATTTAATAGATTATTGTTATTTTTTTTTAAGTAAAAAAAATAACAGTTACAACAATTTTTATGATATTTATAAGGAAAAACAAAAAAAACTGAATAAACAAACAATCATTATCCAACAATCCAAAAAACACAAAACAGATGATACATTTAAAGAAGAAGAAGAAGAAGAAGAAGAAAAAAAAAAAAAATATTTGTTACTTTTTCAAAATGAACAATTTTTAAAATATTTTGTTGATTTGTTCATAAGTTATATTACCAAATCGATTGAAAAAAATGAAGACACATATAAAATAAATCCTTCAACATTTGTTATTAATAACAATAATAAAAAACATGTAAAACTATCAAATTTAAATAATATATGTACCGATGACTTAAATGTAACTGAAGAATTTAATGAAAAATTTAATGAAAAATTTAATGAAAAATTTAGTGAAAAATTTAATGAAAAATTTAATGAAAAATTTAGTGAAAAATTTAATGAAAAATTTAATGAAGAATTTAATGAAAAATTTAATGAAGAATTTAATGAAGAATTTAATGAAAAATTTAATGAAGAATTTAATGAAAAATTTAATGAAGAATTCGATGAAGGGGTGGTTGTTCATAGAGATAATAAAAAGAAAAATAACAACACCTACGAACAAGAAATAATAAACAACATAGCTATAACAGAGGATGTAAAAAAAAAACAAAAGTTAACAGCTAATACCAAAAATATGTATGAGACAAAAATATCAAATTCGTTGAGCTCCTCTATAAGTGATATTATTGGAAATGAAGATTTTCTTTTTTGGATTCAAAACAATAGTCCATGTTCAACCAGAAAAGAAAAACGGAAGTTAGATCATAGCAATAAATTCTATGAAAACAGTTTTTTTGAAAATGAAAAAAAATATAAGATTACTAAATTAAAAGATAATACAAACGAATATTTTATTTTATACAATCATACATTAGAAGTTGTAATAAAACATTACATATATATTTTAAAAAATAAATATACTCAAAAAGGAATTGATTTAATTAATAATTATATTATTTTACTTTATGCTATAAAAGAAGAAGATAAACTTGATAAAAAGATTAAGAGAAGATGTAGTACAGGTAGTACTGGTAGTACTGACAGTACTAGTAGTATGGGTAGTATGGTTAGTACTGAAAGTAATGAAAGTAATGATAGTATTTGTGGGAGTCCTTATAATGCTAAAACTGATAATAATAATTCAATATTCTTAAAATGTATAATAGATCATTCAGTATACAGTAGAAACAGGAATTTTCGAATGGTTTTTTCAAGTAAAAAAAATAAAAATAATAAACTGCTTTTAAGCAAATTTAACACAAAACAATATAATACAACAAATATACATAATTTAATATTAAAAAGTTTAGTTACCTACTATACTTCAACTGATTGTAATTATCAGATAGATGAAGACGATCTTATTTACAATCAGGAAGTAAATAAAATCGATTCATTAATAGACAAAGATAGATTGTCGTCAATTAAAATTCATATCAGTAATAGTGGTAAAAATATAGACAATAGTAACAGAGACAGAAACAATAGCAACAGAGACAGAAACAATAGCAGCAGAGACAGAAACAATAGCAACAGAGACAGAAACAATAGCAGCAGAGACAAAGACAGTAATAACAACAATAAGAACATAGACATGAGCAACAAATTCAATATAAAACCTCTTTTAAAATCTAATACGATACACCCAGAACATATTAATAATGTATTAAAAATTATATTTTTTTGGAATTTTCAACTATATAAAAGTTTTAAAAAAAATAAAATTTATTTAAAAAAATATAAACAAGAAATAATGAAATGCTATTTTTATAAAATTGTGTACATTTATAATCATTTAAAATATGAAGAATGGCAAAAAACATATGATCAAAAATTAATTGAAAACTCTTTAAATGTGTTTAATTACAAGGAGGTGAAAAATGTATTTACAAACAACAATGTTTCTCTTATAAATCAGAAGGAACAAATAACTTCTTCTATTCATAATAAACATTGTAGCAAAAATTATACTGATATATGCAATGGTGACGTATGTAGTAGTACTTTGAATAATAGTAACATAACTGAGAAGGGTTTTGGTGATAATGATATATTTGAGAGGGTTTTTGGTGATGGTAACATAAGTGAGGGGAGTGTTGATTATAGTTTTATAACTGAAAAAAAATTTTATAATAGTAACATATTTGAGAGAGTTTTTTATGATAGTTATATGACTGACAGTACTAACCCACACACAAATTTAACAGAAAAAAACCAATATACAAATTATGACCACTTAGACAAATACGATGTATTATTTTTAAAAAATAAAGAATTTTTTAATTACGTTTTAAATGAATATAATATAAATATAAATAATGATAAAGAATTAGATCCACAAGGAATAATAAATTATTTTATACATTCCATTTCGTACAATAACGATGAATATGTATTAAATTTTAAAGATAATAAGTTTTGCAAAAATAAAAATCTTATACATAAATCAAATCATATTTATATTATTTATAATTTTGATGAAAATTTATTTGTACAAAAATGTTATGACAGTGACTGCTATCATTACATTTCAGATATATATTATTTGTCGGAAGAATTGTAAGTTTAAATGGGTGCGTTTTTTTTTTTGTGAAAGTTAAAGTGAAAGTGAGGAAAAAAAAAACAAAAAGGCAAAAAAAAAACAAAAAATAAGGTAAAATAATAACAAAAAATTTGTTAAAAGTAAGACTAAAGAAAACAAAAAATAGTGTTAAAAATAGGGTTAAAAATAGGGTCAAACATAAGGTCAAACATAAGGTCAAAAATAAGGTCAAAAATAAGGTCAAAAATAAGGTCAAAAATAAGGTTATAAATAAGGTCAAAAATAAGGTCAAAAATAAGGTTATAAATAAGGTCAAAAATAAGGTCAAAAATAAGGTTATAAATAAGGTCAAAAATAAGGTCAAAAATAAGGCTAAGTTAAATATGGTAAAAAAAAGGTCAAGTTAAATATGGTAAAAAAAAAGGTAAGAGAAGCGTACGTATATGCAAAGTAACGAATAGATAAAACAACAATTAAAAGAGCTGTCCCATGTACATTTTTTTTTTTTTTTTTTTTTTTTTTTTTTTTTGAGCATAAGGAAATACACAAAACAGTTCATATTACATCACATTTTTACCATTTATTTTCAATTCGACTGCTTTTATTTTTTTAACGTTTTTCACTTTGATATAATGTTATATCTATTCATTTTTAATAAGTTTGTCAACTCCTTTTCATATTTTGCAGCTATTATTTTATTATCTACATGAAATAATAATGTATAAAATACATTTAAATCAATTTTATAATTTAATAAAGTGTTTTTTTTAGGATTTTTTAAAAGACTTTTATTGTTTAATAAATTTCTTGTATGACGTTTTAGTCTTTCAGAAATGTTATCACTTATACCTATATAAAAATATGGTTTATTTTCTTTTTTCGTGAAAATTGTAAGAATATAAACTATACTTTTATTTTTAAAAAAAATTGGAGTATCTTCATTCATTTCTATTTTTGATATTTTTTTACAAAAAGCTTTTTCAATTTTATTAATTATATTATTTAATTCTTTTTCGTATATCTTATTATTTTTTTCTATATCTAAATGGCTACTATTTATATTTACTTCGTTTTTTTCAATTTCAGTAAAATCGTCATTTTTATTACTTTCGATGTAACTACTGCCATTTTCATTCTTGTTGTTGATTACAGTTGTGTCTTTATTACATTCACTAGTAATTAACTTACCCAAATCAAAATTATAATTTAATAAAATATTTTGTGTATCCATATTTTCCAAATTTTGTAACATATCTTGTTCATATTCTGCCAAAATATTTACTCTCTCATTTTTTCCATTTTTACTTAAATCATTTTGATTCATAAAATTATCAAAAAAATAACTTAACTTTATTTTTTTATCATTTTTTTTATTTTTTATGTAATTTAAAAATTTATAATATAATATATTATTTAAATTATGAATAAATCTATATTTTTTTTCATACACTTTTAATAAACTAAAAACGTCATTATCCATGTTGGTATAACGACATGTTTCTAATGCCTCGCTGTTTTTACATATTCCATTCTCAAGTATCGCACTACCTTCTTCTTTTTGTTCTTTAATATAATTTATATTTTCATTAATTCTTTTAAAAACAATATTTTTACTATGATAAATCTTTTTCAGTAAATCATAATTGTGTGTGATTATTATACCACAATATTTTTTTAAGTAATCCGCAATGGCACTAATAATGACTAAAAATAAAAAAAAAAAAAAAAAAAAAAGGACAAAAGGACAAAAACACATACAATAATAAGGGTTGAAAAAAAAAAGACGAAAAACAAAAAATAGTGAGCAAAAAAAAAAAAAAATAAAATAAACACACATGTATCATCTTACTTGCATTGTCCAAGGGTGTTGTAGCTATACAAGGCTCGTCGAAAAGAATAAAAACTTCATTGCCACTGTAAAGCTTCTTATCAATCAAATAATGTCCTTTTATTTCTTCTATGATCGAGTTTATATAATAAGTTTGTTCTCTAAATAATGACATATTTTCAATTTGTTCTTTATAATTTACATTTTTCAAACTATAAAATTCCCTAAATTTTGATATAATACTTGTTTTGTTGCAAGGTGCGTACATACCTGATAACGTAAAAAAAAAAAAAAAAAAAAAAAAAAAAAAAAAAAAAAAAAGACAAAGAGGTAAATAGGGAAAGAAATACAGGGGTAGAGATAGAGGTGATAAGTAGCAGACAGACGAGTGTTACAAATCCAATCAAGAGTCAAAAAAAAAAAAAAAAAAAAAAAAATACCAATGCAAAACGTGAATACACACAGATACGTAATAAAAACATACCCAAATTGGCCAAAAAGAGTATACACAATATAGTAAAAGATAACGTCGTTTTTCCACTCATATTTTCCCCAGTCAGTAAAATGAAATTATTTTTTTTTAAAAACACGTCATATTTTATAACATTTTTTTTAGTTATATTATATGGCCTTGCTCCAGTAATATATGTAATACTATCATTAACATAATTTCGTTGATTATATATTTTTTTTACTTCTTCTATTAATTCTGTGTCAACACTTTTAAGTATATTTTTTTTTTCTTCTTTTTCTAAATTTATGTAATCAGATCCAGTTTTATCATTTAATAAATCATTTTTCATAATATTTTTATTTTCCACATCTTCATTTTTTTTCTTTACATAAATATTCGTCTCAACAGTTCCCTCTTCATTGTATAAACATTTCTGCATATAAAAAAGCTTCTCTTGAAGTTCTTGAAATGTTTTTTGTTCGTATGTTACCATTAAGTGTTTACAGATGGGTAGTTCCCAATTACGTTTTATGCTATTGATCGTGTGGTTGTACAAGGCCTAAAAATAATAAAAAAATGTATACAGTATGGGTTGTGTTGGGTTGTGTTGTTTTGTGCACATGTACACAACATATGCTTACATGCTTACATGCTTACATACATATATATGTGCTTATGCACAAGGTATAACCACAAATATAATGCCCAAATAATGCAATAACGTATAATACCAACATAGTGACATAATGAAAGACTATAATAATAGTTATAAAAACAAACGCACCTGAATTATCTGAAGAAAGTTCGATACAAAGGAAAGTATATGAACAGACGAAGATAACTGCATATTAATGTTTTTTATTATTTCATTAATTTTTTTTTTTTTTCTATCAATTGCTAAAAGATAATTTCTAATATGTTGCTGCACTTCCGCTGTTACATAAATGTTTTTCATAGTATCTGATTTTTTATTTAAAGGATGAAAAAAGTGAAAACTTTGTTCATTTTGTTCGTTTTTTTCATTTGGTTTGATTGAGTCAATTCGGTTAGGTAACATGTCATCATCTCCCATTTGACCAGATAAAATATAAGTCCCCATTTCGAATGTTGACCCATTTTTTTTTATATTTTTTTTTTTATTTTTTTTTTTTATTCCTATAATATCATTGTTATTATCAATTTTTAATACCTTATTTAATAACTCTATGTCATACGTTTTTTTTCCTTCGTTATATTCTCCATAATGGACCAAAACAGCTTGTAAAAGTTCATTTCTTTTTTTTTCTATATCTTTATTATATTCAGTTAATATATTATCATTGATAATATTATATGTATCATTTTCATGATAATAAACAAAATCATTAAATAAATTTAAATCAGATGTATACGTAAAATTAGATGTAGATAAATTCAAATTAGTTTTTAAAATTTTCTGAATGTTTATTAACAGTTCATAAAATTTTATTATATTTAATTTAAACGAATTTTGATGATTTAATACATGAAATATAGATACTAAAAATGAAAAATGATAATTTTTTATACATTTTAATACCCCTTCTATATTAATTAAAATTTTTTTTAAAATATTATGATCAGCTTTAAAATTAGACAACAATGTTATAACAATATTATTCCGAAATGGTCTAACATTAGGAATAATTAAATTTTGTATATTATTAAAAATAAATTCATTTATATATCTTATATGTTTTGTAATTTCGAAAGGAGGATAAAAAAGAAATAAATTTTTAAAAAATTCCAATGATTCAGCTATGTTAATACTTTTAGAGTCATTATTATTTACATCTATTACATTATAAAATAAATAATTGTTACGATTTTCATAATAAGTATTTTGTTTATATATTCCCATGTTATAACTAGTAAATATATTTAAAGGTGTACAATAAGAAGAATATGAATAATTAAAATTATTTTTTTCTGAAAAGGAACTTTCATCATTTGTTTTATTTTTTTTTTTACATTTTTCTTGATTATTTTCATTTATGATTTCATTGTTTATGTTTCTTTCGGACACATCTTGATCCGTTCCAGTTGTGTATGTCCCAACTGCAATTGTGTTACCACTTTTCTCATCACTTGGTATAGGTGTACTATCTTCCAAAACTTTTTTGTCTGTACTATTCACGTTTATACTTCCATTAGAAGGTAATACATGTTTTATGTTAAAAACACTTTTGTTTTTAATAAGCCGAAATAGCCCATGTATATTTACCTGTTTTTTTAATTTCTCTAAAATAAACATATGAAAATTTAAACTATTATTAAAATTATTAAATAAATAATAATTTTCAATTTGAAATAGTTGAGTTATTTTTTTGGTAAAATTTGTATTATTATGTTGATGTATATATACTTTTAAAAAATTGCTATTTTTTAAATATATATTTAAAACATCAAATGTTATATTATCATATATAGCAATAGTTTTTAAACTTAAATTTATTTTACTAAGAGAAAAAATATTTTTACTTTCTATATATATACATACTATTTCTTTAATGTCAATATAATTATCCAAATCATATGAATTAAAAAAACTGTTATTTAATGATTCTGTACTTGTCTTTATACAATCATTCGTTTTAGTCCAATTATAATCATTTGTGCTGATATTATTTATAACACTATTTTTATTACAACTGTTATTAATTTGTGTCGATTCGGGTAAGTTATTGCTAAATGTAGTAGAATCAGTTTCTGTAGTTATACCATTTTCTGATAAATTATTAATACTATTATAATACTGTATATTATTTAAATAAATTGGATATTCTGGAGTAACAATCTGAGAAAGATATCTTTTTTTTAATTGTAAAGACTTTTCATTCATTTCTTCATAAATACATATGTTTAAATTATTATTTGTTAATATACTTAACGCTTT
Organism: Hepatocystis sp. ex Piliocolobus tephrosceles; assembly: GCA_902459845.2. Taxonomy (NCBI): domain Eukaryota; phylum Apicomplexa; class Aconoidasida; order Haemosporida; family Plasmodiidae; genus Hepatocystis; species Hepatocystis sp. ex Piliocolobus tephrosceles. The sequence continues at coordinate 24,051 of CABPSV020000010.1, forward strand.
ATTAATACTAGTTTTTATAAAACCACATGATAATTTATTATTCATTTTTTTTATATTTAAAAACTCAATTAAAAAAATGGAATCTAGTCCATATGTTTCATAAAAATCACCAACTCTAGACAAAATTATACAATTACTATATTTTTTTTTTTCTTCATTCAAAAACTTAAGTAAACCTTTATTTTTATAACAGTCATAATATAATAAATTGTCATCTTTTAAATATTCTAAACAATTAATTGCATTGATATTTTTTAATTTGTTTAATTTTTTAATCCAATAATATGATATTCGACAATTGTTTTTATATAATTGTAACTCGTAATCAGAAGGTATAAATTTATTATTCAAATTATACATGTTATTTAACATTTCATTGTTAGGGGATAATTTCAAATCAAATTTAGGATCTTTCTTATAGTCATTCTTTTCTGTTTCATTATTGTCTTCGTCATTATTATTTTTCTTACCACTTTCTTTACCACCACTGTTTTTACCAGTTTTATTGTTCGGTAGTGATATAACATGATCAAGATTACTATTAGAAAATATATTACTACTGTCTTCGCTTAACTCTAATATTTTTTTATTATTCAAATTATTCAAACTTGGGAAATCAGCCAAGTTGTTAATTTTATATATTTCATCTTCTTTTGTATATATTAATTTGCTTATATAACTTTTATTTAATAAAACCCATTTTCTTTTGATATTAAATAGTACATACTTTTTTTTACTAAAACAATTAAACATTAGTCCTGTTTTTATGTTCATTATATTTTTAAAAAAAAATGAAAACAGTAGGAAAAATATATATATGTAAAGGCATTTTACCAAACCGTTGTTCATTTATAAAAGAAAAAGCAAAAAAAAAAAAAAAAAAAAAAAAAAAAAAAAAAAAAAAAAAAAAAAAGCAAATGAAATAGGCTTCCTGATGTTATATATATATATATGTGTGTGTGCTCTGTGCTCAATCCTTATGTAAAAATACCCTTTTTATTTTTATTTTATTTTTTTTTTTCTGAACTACTATTTTTCCACTTCCTTTTGCTGATCCCTTACTTCTGCAGATGTTCTCTCTTATTTCCCCTATTTCGTTTTCTTAATTTTTCAATAAGGAATCGTTTAAAATTATAGAAACATTGATGTTAAAAAAAAAAAATAAATAAAATAAAAAATTGTATTGCACTATGTGAAAATATATATATGAAAAAAAAAAAAAAAAAAAAAAAAAAGGGATAAATAGATATATACCTAGGAACTTTCATTTTTTTTTTCTTTATTCACATTTGTTCATTTTTTTTATGTCATTTGCCAAGACATTATATAAGACATTTTACAAGGCCAGTTGCTATAGGTCATTTGTACAGCCACTTAAATAAGCATTTACTTAAGCATTTATAGCACCGATCCATTTCGAACAGACACATAAGCATTTACGTATGTATACACTACATACGTTGGGAAAACCTACAAAATGTATTATCCCTTTTTATTATAGCTTACAGACTCGGGAATCTATCTCTTTATATTTTTTTTTTTAAAAATACTTACTATATAAGGAGAGAGAAAAAAAAAAAAAAAAAAAAAAATATATATATATATATATATACTACTTAACATTCACTACTTAACATACACCACTTAACATATACTACTTAACATATACTACTTAACATATACTACTTAACATATACTAAATAACATACACTAAGTGACATACACTACATAACATATAACCTTTTTCAATTTTTAGCCAACTTTAAAACAACGTAAACATTATATAGTGCCCATGTTTTAAATACGAAGATCAGTAAAAAAAAAAATAAAACATACAAATTTGTCAAATGTTTATGCTTAAAGGTGAACAAATATATACATATGTATAGTTTAAAAAAAAAAAAAAAAAAAATTACAACATTTGTAATGCAAATAAAATAAATATACATGCAGATATAAGCGGATGTACGTGCGGATGTACATACGGATATACGTGTTTAAGGATGTAGAAAAAAAAAAAAAAATTACCATCTGCGCTTATTATAATAAAAAAAAAAAAAAAAAAAAAAAAAATGCAACACGCTTGTACATTAATCGAATAATATGTAGTTCGTTCGTATTTGTATATATTAAAAATATAAAAGAGGTTTTATTTACATATACAAATATATACAACTACATCACATCGTTTTTGTCGTTGACATTACTTTTTTTTTTTTTTTTTTTTTTTTTTTTTTTTTTTTTTTTTTTTTTTTATATATATTCACATAACAACAACAATGATTGGAGTCACAATAATAACAGGATTTTTGGGCTCAGGTAAAACAACTTTACTTAAAAACTTGCTAAATGAAAGTTTAAAAAAAAATAAAAAAATAGCAATTATTCACAATGAATTTACTGAAAATAATAATAACATAGATAAAGTTATATTTAAAGATATAAACGATATATATGATTTACCAAAAAGCACACACTTAAACAAAAATAATAATTCACTTGTTAGCAAAGATGATAATAATAAGGATGTAGATGGTTTAAAAATTATTAACCAAATTGAAAATGAAGACGGTTTTATATACGAATTAAACAATGGGTGTTTATGTTGTTCTAATAAAAGTAATTTTGTAAAATTAATAGAAAATATATTATCGATGAAAACAACATATGATCATATATTTGTTGAAGTAGCAGGGGTATATAACAATATACAGATAAATAATTTATTATGGTTAGACGAGTTAAATGTTTCTAAAATATACTTAGATAGTATCATACATGTAATAGATACGTACAATTTTTTAAATTATTTTAATAAAAGTAATAATATACCATATTATAACAATTTAAAAAAAGGTGTTACAAATTTGTACTCTCAAAAAAAAACATATACAAATAATAATTTATCGAATGAACTAATATATGATGACATATTTTCTAGTCTTGATATGAGTAGTAATGGCACTGAGTTGGGTGTTATATCTACTGACAATAGTCAACATATAGATAAACATATAACCGATGTAAATGACTATCCCAACAAAAACAATGAACCATTTTCTATTAACAACTCTAACTCGAGCAAAAAAAATGCAGAATTCGAACTTGAACAACTAATAGTATGTGATATTATAATTTTAAACAAAATAGACAAAATTAGTGATAATGAAAAAAAAAAAATAGAAAAATTTATGAAAAATATGAATCCTTTAAGTTCTATATATTCAACTAGCTACGCAGTAATACCAATTGAATATTTAACAAATTTAAAATGTTATGAAAAAAAAAATATTTCAATTGCAACTTTTTTCAAAAATAATGATATATTTTATACTAATGAACAACATACAAACTCAAACAAAAATATTTCTTTCCATTATAATGACTTTGTTAACTGTTCAATTTATTTTAAACATAATATTTCACATTTAATTAATATAAGCAAACAATTATCTGAAAAAAAAAACAAGTATTTAAAGAATAAACAAAAAACAATTTTGAAAGAAATTTTAATGTTTAAAAAAAAAAATATTTTTTCTTACAAAAAAATTAATGAAGCTTTTACTTATTTCTTATGGGATAATAATAATAATAATAATAGTGGTACTGGTAATAAGACTCAAATATATAGGGGTAAAGGTGTTTTTGTAGCTGTTAATGATTATATATATAATAACAAAAATAAATTAAACTTAAATATGTATTATTATCAAAGTGTTGGTGATTTGTATGAAATAAATATAATCATAGGTGAAGTTCATACATTTTTTCAAAATTATTTGGACAAATTGGAAAATGAAAAAAATGAAAAAATGCAAGTTAATACGCTATCTTCAACGGTAGATAATGTAGGTAATGCAGACAGCGAAGTTTCATGTTTATGTCAAGACACACCGATGTATGTTAGTAACAGCACATGTAGTACCAACAAATGTAACAGTAACAACGAATGTAACAGTAACAACGAATGTAACAGTAACAACGAATGTAACGGTAACAACGAATGTAACGGTAACAACAAATGTAACAGTAACAACAGCGAAATGTACAATTGTGAAAACTTGTCCGATATTGAAAACTACTTGTCTGATGAATCTTCAAGTAGCGATGATAATAACTATAATATAAATAATATATTAACAGGTCATGACGTTTTTACTTCTAGTTTTTTATTTATAGGTAAAGATATAAACGTAGAACATATAAAAAGTAAATTAAATGATTGCTTATATTGTTAGTTACTTATACATAACGACTATACATTAAAAAAAAAAAAAAATACTCTTATATATTTAAGAACTTATAAGTAGCATTATATATATTTTTACATCATAAACGAAGCACGATAAATGTACTTTTTATTTTGAAAGTTATTTGTCCCACTTTGTTTTTGTCATACATGTACACATATGCGTACATATGTTTCTGTCCGTTTGTGTGTGTGTGTGTGTGTTTTTTTTTTTTTTTTTTTTTTTTATATTTTAAAATATCAACGGGTGCTAAAAAAAAAAAAAAAAAAAAAAAAAAAAAAAAAAAAACAAACAAACACAAACACAAAATAGCCAAATCATATAACAAATTGTAAGAAAAATATAACATTGTTACATGTTTATGTCATTTGTCTACATAGAAGTAGCTATAAAACTTTTTTATGTTATTTTAAAAAATATTTTACCTATACATAAAATAGTTAATTACACAAAAGTATTACAATATATATAACACACGTACATATGTATGTGTATGTATATATATATATATATATATATACTTATGATTTCGTTGTAATTTTTCTATAATATTATGTGTTTAAATAGAAAAAAAAAACAAATAATATGTATATGTACGAGCAATAGTAATACAATTACTGATGTTATTACCCACATTATCTATAGAGCCGCATGAATAGGCAATTTAAAAAAAAAAAAAAAAGAAAAAAAAAAAAAAAAAGAAAATAATTAAAGTGGATAAAATATGTTGACATATAAATAGCTTCTTTTTTTTTTTCTATACATAGCAATGGTGCTCTAAATAGTACAGGAAAATAATATTATACAAGTACACTACACAAGTTAGTGTATAAAAATGCAAGTACTACACTTATAATATACACATAGCCATATCTATATTAAAATTAAAAAAAAAATAGAAAAACAAAGATTAATGTTATATTATACAATAAAATAACTCCTTTTCTTTTTTTTTTTTTTTTTTTTTTTTTTTTTTTTTTTTTTTTTTTTTTTAATTTTTTTTTTTTTTTTTTATTATGCACTCATATGTTCACTTAAAAGTCCGTATTTAAACAAAATACTTGCTCCTTTCTCTGAGCCATAACACCAGATTTTTGATAATCTGCCACTCTCTTTTCAAAAAAGTTTGTTTTTCCTTGCAAAGAAATTAAATCCATCCAACTAAATGGGTTTTTAGCAAAAAATATTTTTGAACAACCTAAACACTCTAATAATCTATCAGCTACAAATTCAATATATTGTGACATAAGTCTAGAATTCATACCTATCAAATCACAAGGTAACGAATCACAAATAAAAGATCTTTCTACTTCAACAGCTTCTTTAACAATACTATGAACAACACTCTCGGGTAATTTATTTTCTAATAAACTATATATTAAACAATTAAAATCAGTATGTAATCCTTCATCTCTACTTATCAATTCATTACTAAATGTCAAACCATGTAATTTATTTTGTTTTTTAAACCAAAAAATAGCACAAAAACTTCCACTAAATAATATACCTTCAACACAAGCATTTGCTACAATTCTTTCTGCAAAAGAATTAGTATCGTTTATCCATTTAGCTGCCCATAATGCTTTATTTTTAACTGCTGGTATACTTTCTATAGCATGAAATAAATATAATCTTTCATTTTCATCTTTAATATAATTATCAATTAATAAACTATAAGTTTCTGAATGTACATTTTCTACAGCTATTTGAAAAGCATAAAATTTTCTAGCTTCAATTATCTTTACTTGTCTTAAAAATTTACTAGCCAAATTTTCCAATACAATACCATCACTAGATGCAAAAAATGCTAACACATGTTTAATAAAATGTCTTTCATTATTATTTAATTTTTCATAATCTTTCAAATCACTTGATAAATCAATTTCTTCAGCTGTCCAAAAAGAAGCTTCTGCTTTTTTATAAAATTCCCAAACGTCAGGATATAAAATTGGATATAAACTAAATCTATCTGTATCGATATTTAAAATTTTTTCGTTTACTTCCTTTGATTTTTGTTCATCACTAAATTTTCTTTCTCCTTCAGTAAAAGTGTGCTCTTTGGGCATTTTTAACACTTCTTGCATTATGTTCTTTCGTTTAAAAAAAAAAAAAAAAAAAAAAAAAAAAAAAGGAATATAATACCTTTCTTAAATATATAAATATATATCTATTCTTGGTATAGTGTTACGTTTGGTTAGCTACTTAAAGAATTGTGCAAACCAACTTTCGAATTGATAAAAAAAGGAAAAATAAGAAAAATGACAAATAGAGAAAAAAAAAATATTACAAACAGGCGTGAATAAAGATGATAACGATAAATAAATATATACACCTGTACATATATATATGTATATATATATATATAACGCGTTTTTTATTCTTAAATATACATAGGAGCCATAAAATTGTAATAATGTATAAAAAAATATTTCTTAAAATATCAAACTCGTTTTAAAAAAAAAAAAAAAAAAAAAATATAGATATATATGTGGATATATTAAAAAAGAAAAGCTGTATTTTTTTTTTTTTATCTATCTATTTGTTAAAAAGTAGGAGCCAGTCATTTTTTGACAAAGCAGTATATATATATAACAAGCATATCTTTATTATTATTATTATTATTATTTTTTTTTTTTTTTTTCCGGAAACTTATTAATAACGAACACGAGCAAAAATTAAATTAGTGCAGCTTTTAAATTTGCAGCGTTTAAATTTGCAGCGTTTAAATTTGCAGAGTTTAAATTTGCAGAGTTTAAATTTTTACATAGCTACTTATTTGCAATATATACATTTTTTACATTACTTTTCTCTTGATAATGCTTATTATATACACTAATATGTACATATATATGCACCTTTGTTTAAAGTTAAAAAAAAAAAAAAAAAAAAAAAAAAAAAAAAAAGATGACTTTATACATATATTGCATGTATGTGTGTACATCTGTACTCATAATTATATAACACAAAAACCAAAACTTTACTCATTTGTCTCGCGTACAACAAAACATGTCATAATACATAATTAAGCCTAATTATATTATTTATAATTTTTTTCTCCAAATTCGAGGTGTGTGTGTGTGTGAGTTTTTTTTTTTTTTTTTTTTTTTTATTGCCAATAAAACTAAAAAAGTTTGATCCTTAAATTTTTTTTTTAATTTACATATACTTATAGTGCATGTACTATTTTTTTATATAACGCACATTTTTTTTTTTTTTAAATTCAATTATAACATAATTTTTTTTAATGAAAATCTCTCATATGTGTTTGTTCCTTTTCATATTATATATATATATATATATATGTATATTAATCCGTTTTTTTAAAAGTTAAATTATAAAAAACGTTTTTCACACACGCTTGTATATATATATATAATCATATACATGCTTACACATGTATCATGCTTTTGTGTTAAAAAAAGAGAAAAGAAAAATTGCTTATCTTTATATTAAAAAACTACTAAAAAATATATTGCAATTCAAGTATTAAATGAAAAAAAATATTTTTTTTTACCATAAGGACAAAAATAAAATAAAAATTCAACTATTAAAGAAAATACTAAAAATATATCAACTATATGAATAGTGCTAATGTTATTGTTGATAACAAATTTACGTAACCATGTCTAATTTAGAAGTCCTTTTTAATAAAACAAAATGTTACTTAAGATTAATTATGTTTTTTCATTTGAAATAAATAAAAGCGTAAAAAAAGAAATTAATGCATATATACATATATATATATATATATATATATATATACCCAGTTGAGCGGTCACTTAAAATATCATAACTAAAATATATATATATATATATATATGCATATACACATGGACATATATGAACTAATTATACTGTAGTATTATAGTTTTAATCAACCTCTCACAAAAACAAAATCCATTTTTACTATTTTTAAATATAACTATACAAATATTCTACGAATAATGCAATGTTATAATACTATATAAATATAAATCAACAGTATATATACATATATATACATATATATACATATATATACATATATATACATATATTTATATATATACATGTATATGTATATTTAAAGTTCTAATGCATTTTTAAAAATTATTTAATACAAATTATGTGTCCGTTATAAACAAACTATACAAAAAAAAAAAAAATAAATAAAATACAATAATGTTATAAGGTATGTAACACAATATTAAAAATAGTACATATATATATATGTATATGTATATATATATATATATATAATGCATTAAAGGAACAATAAGGTGTATAATTAAAATTTTACCTTAATATATTATTTTTAAAATAATCAATTATTAATAAACTGTTTATACATACATGCGCGCATATATATATATATGCGAGTAATTCTCCACATAAATGTATTAAATATTTTAGGTGTTACGTAAAATAATAAATGATTAATTTTTTTTTTTTTTTTTTTTTTTTTTTTTTTTTTTTTTTTTTTTTTTTATGCCTTTCCAATAATTTTCCTACACAAAGGGCAATCATTGTTTTTTTTTAACCAAGTAAATATACATTCTTTATGGTAATAGTGACGATAATTACATGGTAATATACAAATATCATCGTCATTTAAATATTTAGAACGACAAATTGAACATGTGTAATTTGAGTTTTCTACATTAATAAAAAATGCATTATTATCTTCTGTTAAATACAAATCATTTTTTTCTTTTTCTGATTTTTTTTTTTTTTTTTTTTTTACTTTCTTAAAATATTCAAATATACCTTTTTTGGTATTATTCTCATTTTTATCAATTGATTCGTTACTATCTGTTATATCTTTATTATCGGAAAACTTATCAAATTCCTTTTTACATTCGCAATTGTTATTATTGCTGTTACTGTTACTGTTACCATCGTTATCACCATGTTTTGTGTTATTTATTATTTTATCACTCATATTATTATTATCTGCTTGTATATTAGATTTTATATTATTTATGTTTGTACTTCCGTTTGTGTTTGTTTTTGCACTAATATTTATAACATTTGATGTATTTTTTAAATTATCATGTATGTCGAAATGACATGTATTTGTATTATCTTCTACGTATTTATTATTACAGCCTTTCATCTTATCACAACCGGTATTTATATTAATACTAGCAGTATCCATAGTATTATTTCCACTACTATTGTCATTTATATTATCCAAAGCAACCATGTTCGGAATATCAACTATCGTAACAGTATCACCTCTAACAGTTTCTATTCCTGTTTTTAAACTGTCATCCCAATCATTATCTGAGTTATTTTTATTTTTGTTAAATAACATTTGTTCACGATAATCTTTATATTCAAGAAATTTAATTATTTTTAATTTTTTTAAAATTTTTTTTGGTGTTGGTGTTTTTCTTTTCGTAAATATTAATATTAATACAAGGAAACAAAGAATTAGCCTTAATAAAATATATAAAAAGAATGGGAGAAAATAATATATCGTTGCTAATACTAAGGTAAGATAAAATGTATGATACCTGATAAAAGATTTATCTCCAAATATATAAAAAAAAACACATAACGATAAATATAATAAAACAATAAAATGAATTTTAGATTCTATTGTTCTTATTTTTTTAGAAGCTTCCTTTTGTTTTATAAATAATATCGATATATATAAAATTATACTTATATGAATAAATAAAAAACTTAATAATAAACCACATAAAAATAGTAATACATTTTCCCTTTTATATATTACTATTTGAAGAAAATCATAATATAATATAATCATAAGTAAAATTATAAGTACTAAAAGAGTAGAATGAAAAAAAATTGAGCAAACGTGAAAATTTCGATTAGCTCTTTTAGATATAATGGCTTCATCTTCCATAACAAAACTATTATTAATACTATCAACTGCATCATCAATATTGTTATCAGTTGTATTAAAATTATGTTCGATATTATTATATATACCTCCATTATTACCATTATTATTATTATTATTATTAACTGTAGTTGCAATAGTAGTAACACTTTCAGTGTTTCCTGATTTATTCTTTTGATTGTTTAACTCGTTTTTATTACTACTTGTATGAACATCATTATTGTAAATTACTAAGTTATTATTATTATTACATGAGTTGATATTATCATTTGTTATATTAATATCATGATTGTTTATATTAGTATCTCCGATACTTATATTATTATTACTTTTAGTTATATTAATACTACTACTAGTATTATTATTATTATTACTGTACATATTGTTATTCATTTCATCACAATTTTTTAATAAAGTATCTTTTATTCGCTCACTTTCTTCGCATTTTAAATTATTTTGATTACATCTTTTTTTTAAAGCTATGCTATTAGTCCCTGCTAATATTAAATCATTATTTGTAGAACTTGTTCTGATGTTTTCATCATTTTTAACATTTCTAGCAATTTCGTGTGTTTCATTCACTTTTATAACTATCTCATTTACTATGTTTTTTTCAATGTTCATCATATAAAAAGCTCTCTTTTTTTTTTTTTTTTTTTTTTTTAATACATTTGTGTGGTTGATATTATGTTTATTATTTTTTTTTTCTCTTTATTGCTTTTTTAAAAAGATACAAATTAATCAGTAAAATCTTTTTATGTTTTTAACAATTGGATTATTCTTTATATATCAAAAACAAAAAAAAAAAAAAAAAAAAACATTTTGAAGTCCCCCCCCACTTACCAAAAAAAAAAAAAAAAAAAAATATATTTAATATATATATATATATATATAATCATAAAATAATATATAAAATCATAAAAGCATTGATAAAAAAGCACTAAAAAAAATTCTTACTTTGTCAAATTTGTTATTAATTCGTTATCAATTTGCTAAAAAATTGCGAAAATTTGTTAAAATTAATGTTAAATATATTGTTAAAATTAATGTTAAAATTAATGTTAAAATTAATGTTAAAATTAATGTTAAAATGAATGTTAAAATGAAATTAAAATTAATGTTAAAATTAATGCGAAGTTACTGCCAAAATTATTGCCAAAATTGTTAATAAAATATTTTGTCAATATACCTTTAAAACATTATTGTAAAAAAAAAAAAATAATAAATATATACAATGTATATTTATATATATGTATATATATTGGAAGCTGAAAGTCCATCATTGTTTTATAAAATTTATGAAACATAAATACAAAATATATTTTTTTAATTTAAAAAAGGTACTTCAATCCCTAAGCAAATATTTTATTTTATTGAGTTAAAGGGGTTTTACTGCTATTTGTATATATATATGTAAATTATATACATATGCATAATTGTTATATTTTATTTTTATCACTTTTTTTAACTTTTATATTTTTTTCATAAATCATTTGGCAATGAATTTTGAAAAAATATAAAATTGCTTTTAATCAGAGTACTGATGTATACGTACAAATAATAATAACGTTATTATTGCTATTATATATATATATACATATTTATATATATATATATACATTTTACTATCATCGCTTTTAATGCCTTAAATAAAATAAGTCCAAATCAGGTAAAAAAAATTATTTATACGTAGACTTTAGAGAAAGTCGCGCATATGTTTTCACTTACATTTTAATTTTAAAAAAAAATGGAGAACATTTTAAAGAGTAAATAATTGTTTAAAAGCAAAAGGAGACAAAAAGAAAAAACACAATAACTTAACTTTTTAAAATATAATTAATGTGTTCTATGTATAAATGTATATAACACAAAATGAATTATATGTATGTTCACATTTATGTATGTATATATATATATATATATTCACAAATATTTATGCTTCTTAAACAACCTTCGCACAGTCTTTTTGTTCCTGTTTTTTTTTTTTTTTACTAAAAAATTTGTTCAAACAATATTTAACATGAAATATTATATTTTTATTTTACTTAATATGTTTTCAATACCTTAGAATGGTATTGTCAAAAAAAAAAAAAAAAAAAAAAATTAAATTTATTTTCGAGATGGAATATATGCTCTAAAGTTCTAATATTCAAGCTAAGCAAAATAAAAACAGGTCGCTTTTTTTTTTTTTTTTTTTTTTTTTTTTTTTTATAATTTTTTAAAAAAAAAAAAAAAAAAAAAATAATAAAATAAAATGTAAGTTTATGTATATGTATCATGTTGTAATATACACCATACAAATGCTATCATCTTTTGTCAAAACAATTTCTTCACGATCTTTCTAAAGGTAAATATAAAAAAAAAAGTTACTTTATGTAAACAGGGAAGAATAATTATTATCCGTATGAGCAAAAAACCAGGGTTTTTTATCTGACCAAACTATATCAGTTATTTTTGATTCAGTTGTTACTTTATTAATTGGTAATAAAACTGGATTAGTAATATAATCGTCAAAAAATTTTGAATAAAATAAATTTACAACTCCTTCGGAACTTAATGTATAAAACAAATTATATATTTTATGAAACTCCACCTTTTTCAAACTACAATTATCTACATGAAATTTTTTATAAGGAGTAGAAGATAAATCTAAGTCAAAAATGTAAACATCTCCTTTATCATTTGATGCTAATATATAGCTTTCGTTCTTATGTACATCAACACATGTTATGTTTTTTACTCCTTTCAGTTTTTTTATAATTCGTTTTTTTACAGACGAAGCTTTGAGGTCGTATATTCTAAAAAAAAATAAAAAAAAATGCACACACATGTATATATATAGGTACATACATATGTATACATGGGAATGTAATATAAACTATATAAAAAGATAAAAAAAAAAAAAAAAGTGTTAGTAGTTTAAACAAATACAACAATATATATCAAATTCTTACTTTATAATGTTTTCAAAGGCAACTACATAATATGGACGACATGGGTAAAACATAGTTTGAATGACATCCCCTCTTTTTGCTATGTATTTCTTTATTAATTTCATAGACTTCATAGTTTTTAAATGATGCAAATAACAGATGTGATACTGTCCTATCTTTCGTAAACATGTCACTGACAAGTAATTCCCTAAAAAGATAAATTATAAATAAAAAATAAAATAAAAAAAATGACATTACACCTTGTGATTATGTTGCTAGGCTCCTTTTTTTTATCAACCCACACATTTAAGACCTGTATTTGTTTTTTATTTTTTGTTCTTTGTTTTTTATTTTTTGTTTTTTATTTTTTGTTCTTTATTTTTTGTTTTTAATTTTTTGTTTTTTATTTTTTGTTCTTTATTTTTTGTTTTTTATTTTTTGTTTTTTTTAATAGTACCATTTGTGTTCCATGTGAAATGCTTAATCTTCCCTTCGTGTTTTATAGCTACGCAATATTTTATTCGCTAAAAAAAAAAATTATATCATACCATAATGTAACATAACATAATATAACATAACATAATGTAACAGAACATAATGTAACATAACATAATGTAACATAACATAATATAACATAACATAATGTAACATAACATAATGTAACATAACATAATGTAACAGTACATAATGTAACATAACATAATGTAACAGAACATAATGTAACATAACATAATGTAACATAACATAATGTAACATAACATAATATAACATAACATAATGTAACATAACATAATGTAACATAACATAATGTAACATAACATAATGTAACATAACATAATGTAACATAACATAATGTAACATAACATAATGTAACATAACATAATGTAACATAACATAATGTAACATAACATAATGTAACAGAACAGAGAAGAACATATAACAAAAGTTTATAAAAGCATGCAACTATGTACATATATATGAACACGTGTGATACTCATAGCTGCAATGAAGAAAATAAAAATACAACACCTACAAACGCAAATTATCATGAAAAGGAATGTAATTTTATTAATAGGAATAATAAACAGCTCACTTACAGGGTCGTTAGGTTTAATGTTGAACCATTTTACATCTACGTCAGGAGAATAAATAAATTTATCTGATTTTTTGAATTTCTGGTTAAATATACCAATTAATGATTTCGTTTTGGAATAACTAATTTCTCTACTTAGTTCGACTATTTTTTTTTTAGGAAAATCACTTTCTTTGTTACTATCTATATCATCACCATCATCACCATCTTCACCATCTTCACCATCTTCACCATCTTCACCATCATCATCACCATTTTGTACATCCACTATACCCTGATTATCTAACTTGCTGCTACCTACAGCAAGGTGTTCTTTATCACTTATATCTCCCGAAGAAACCACTTTATCATCATTCAAGTCCGTATTTTCAAAATCAGCCATACCCACAACATGTTTTCTTCTTTTATTTATGTTTTCATTGCCATTAGAATGGATATTTATCACATTTTCTGCAATTCCCTTAATTGCAGGTACATAATCTCCATAATGAAATAAAAATATATAATCGTTACAACATATAGCAACGATAGAATATAACTTATTTACTTTTATCATTATATTATCAAATTTATATATATATTTTTTTTTTTTTTTTTCTTCTTTTTTTTTATTATTTGTTAATACAAAATTATAATAATAAGTCAAATCTATTACTACTAAAATGTAAGAAGACAAAATATCAAATATATACAATTTATTAAAATGAATCATATATAATAAATGGTCTTGTTCATTTATATCAATGTTATTATTATGTATAATAGTTTTTTTTTTATCTTCTGTTTCTTCTTCATTATTTATAACATACTTGATAAAACTATACTGAGGATATGGTCTTAACGATTTGGTAGATTCTAATTTTGGTAATAAGTCTTCTTTATTTATATGTAAAACTTTTTTAATTGTTCTTGAACATAAAAATAAATCTAAACATCTTTGGTATAATTCAAAATAAGTTTTATCATACGATTCTAAATTACAAATATATTCATAATTTTTAACTATATCTATATTGTTTTTCGATTTTATTTCAGAATCATTATTTATTAATTCAGTTGGTGGATTATAACTTAATTTATGTCCTGGTAATAAAAATGGTAAATTCATTTCTTCTGATTTTAGAGAAATATTATAAATTTTATTACGCCATAAATCATATAGTTTCTCATAATTTTCATTTTGTTTTGTACTATCTTTTTTATTTTTTGCATGTTTTTGTAATTTTATAAACAAATTATTTAACATCTTTTTATAACGCTTTTCTTTCGTTTTTTCATCAATCTTTGATATACCTTCCTTTTTATATTCATCTTTATCATTTTCATAAATATATTCAGTGTTACTATTATATTTTGCTATTTTATTTTCTCGAATACTTTTTATAATTTGTAAATCACTGTCTGTTAATTCAATTACTCTGTTGTTTTTTTTATCTTTTATTTTTCTCCATGCATTGGGGTCGCTTTTCAATTCAATAAAGTCGTCGATTGTGTTTGTGCCATCCTTTTGGATTCGTTTACCTTCAATGTCGTACCCTGCAGAAAAAAAAAAAAAAAAAAAAAAAAAATTAAAAATTAAAAAAAAGTTTTAAAATTACAAATGTACAATTACTAACGTAGAATCACAAACGTAGAATCACAAACGTAGAATCACAAACGTAGAATCACAAACGTAGAATCACAAACGTAGAATCACAAACGTAGAATCACAAACGTAGAATCACAAACGTAGAATCACAAACGTAGAATCACAAACGTAGAATTACAAACGTAGCACAATTTAATACAAGTGTGTATGTGCGCATGCATATGTGTATATCAAGTATCTACACATTAACAACGTTTCTACAACACATATCAAAAGTAATAAAAACAAATGAGTAAAAATAACTACTACTTTTAAAAGTTTACTATTATCATTTATTTTAACCTATTATGTCAAGATCATCATAATGCTTTAAATCAAAGTCTCCGATAGTGTTTAAATTATACTCATCATCACTTTCATCAATTTCTTCATTAGCATAAATACTATTATTAGTTTTTGTTTTAACACTTTCGATACTACTATCAGAGGTGTCATGTTCTGTTGTTTTTTCATAATCTGTTTTTTGTACATTCTTTTTAATCTTTTTTGTGATCGTATTATTACTTGTGCTACTATTTATGCTACTACTTCTGTTTTTGTTTACGTTACTATTTATATTTTTTTTCGCCCCCCTATTAACTACGACACTACAACTTTTTTTATTCTTCATTTTTTTTAAGCTTTTAATTTCTCCATTAATTTGTAATTTTTTTTTATGTTTTTTTTTTTTTTTTTTTTTAACGTTATTAGATTGATCCTCATTTGTCTCTTCACATAACATATTAGCAACATCCCTAGATTCATTTTTTGCTTCCCCTTTTTTTGCTTTCTTATTTTTTGATTTTTCCACTTGTTCATCTTTAGAATGTAAGTTTTTATCTGTTTCGGTAAATTCGTCTTTGGTATTTACTGATGTTCTTTCACTTACTGTGTTTTCTTCTATCAACATTGTGCTTCCACCTCCCTCTTCATTGTAACTGACAATACAATTTTTATCATTCATTTTTTTTTTATTATAAAATATATAATTTTTTTTTTATCACTACTATTATTATTGGTATTAATTCTATGACTCATATTTTTCTAACAATTTAATTTATGTATTTATACGTGTTTAATTAATAATGATTTATTAAATTTGAAAAAAAAAAAAAAAAAAAAAAAAAAAAAAAAAAGTAAGTTTAAATCATATATATTAAAGTTGCATATTATGAGTATGTGTCGTTATATTTTCACTATTACTCTAAATACAATTTGCAATAATGATCATTATTATTTTTAATAAATTTCTTTTTTTTAACTTTAAATCATAAAATATGTAATTTTTTTTTTTTTTTTTTGTAACATAAATAATACATATACGAGCTTGTACATAACAACGAGTATATATACGTAACGTACATATATATATGTACGTTAAAAGGTGTCGACAAATCCAGCGTCACTCTTTAAAAAGAATAAAACTAAACAACATTTAAAAATTTACGAAAATTGTTAATATGTTAAATAAAAAATAAACCTTTTCTACAAAAGAGTTTAAGTGCTTAAATGCTTAAATGCTTAAGTGCATATGACATATGTATATTGTTTTTTTTAACATATGGCTACATTAATATATATATATATATACTATATATGTGGGAATATTACGATGCTATACAAAACATTTTTTTTTT
Source organism: Hepatocystis sp. ex Piliocolobus tephrosceles (assembly GCA_902459845.2). NCBI lineage: Eukaryota > Apicomplexa > Aconoidasida > Haemosporida > Plasmodiidae > Hepatocystis > Hepatocystis sp. ex Piliocolobus tephrosceles. The sequence continues at coordinate 41,442 of CABPSV020000010.1, forward strand.
TTTTTTTTTTTTTTTTTTATGAATACAAACACGTTGTTCCATTATTTTATCCTTCCATCAGGTAAAAAAAATTATTTGTATATATAAACATTCACTTTTTTGTATTAAAAAGGAATATATCAATAAAAATAATTAAAAAAAAAAAAGAATTAACAGAAAAATAGAATAAACAAAAAAAAAAGAGTTAATCATAAAAAAAAAAAATTAATCCAAAAAAAAAAAGAGTTAAAAAAAAAAGGTTAAAAAAAAAGAGTTAAAAAAAAAAGGTTAAAAAAAAAGAGTTAAAAAAAAGAGTTAAAAAAAAGAGTTAAGAAAAAGAGTTAAAAAAAAAGAGTTAAGAAAAAGAGTTAAAAAAAGGAGTTAAAAAAAAGAGTTAAAAAAAAAGAGTTAAGAAAAAGAGTTAAAAAAAAGAGTTAAAAAAAAGAGTTAAAAAAAAGAGTTAAAAAAAAGAGTTAAAAAAAAGAGTTAACTAAAAAATAAAGGATAAACACAGAATGGTTTGTCACAAAGACGATAAGAGTCCTTTCGACAAGCATAAAGTTTTTGTACGAAACATAAATGAAAATGACACAAGTTTATTAAGTGAACAATTTGGAGAACTATGTAAAGAGTTTTTTTTTTTTCGTAATAAAAACAAAGCTACTTTAACAAAAAGTGCTATATGTAAGTTTCGAAGTGAAAATGAAGCAAAAGATTTTATAGAAAAATATAACAACACAAATCAGTTTAGTAGTAAAATAAAATGCGAATTTGCATTAAAACAAAAAACAAGCGATAAAAAAATTTATACAATTGCAAATAACAATAAACAAATAAACTATAAAAATTCGCTTAAATTATATACTAATGTTGATATTGATAAAATAACATTAATAAATTATATAAGAGATATATTTTATATAAATAAAAAATCTATATTAACTTATTTTAATGGAGATAATAATTTGGAAAAACATGATAAAACAGTGAATAAAAAAGAAACTTATAATTATTTAGAGAAATCGGATGATGATGCTGGTAATGGTGATGGTAATGGTGATGATATTATAATTGTCACTGATAAAAAATGTATGGAATTTGAACAACTTGTGTTAAATGTAAAAAAGGAACAGAATGTTAGTAAGTATGTGATAAAGGAGTTGAATAAGGCAGACTCAGTCGAGGGTAACAGGAAAAACAAAAACGACGATAGTACTGACATTAATAACGACAAAAACAAAAACAAACACAGTAAAAACAAAAACGAAAACAAACAAAGTAAAAACAAAAACGACACTATAACTGTAAGCAGCAATACCATTAATGACTACTTTGTGTATGTCGTTGAGTTTTTAAATTTAGGTATAGCAGTTGAGTTTTCCAAATATATAAATAAAGAAAATTTTACCGACTTTATAAAAAACAAAGTACCTGAAATAAAATCCCATATTTTATTTCATCATGAAATATGTTATATAAATATAGCAAATAAAATTGTTTTTATTAAAAATTTACATAGAACATGCCATATTGAAAACATTACTAAATTTTTTAAACACATTGAAAAAAGCGTTAAAGTTATTATACCTAAAAAAAATGATAAAAAACAGGGGTATGCAATTGTTTTTTTTTCAAATTACTCAAATGCACAAAAGGCCTTACGCTTAAATGGTACTAAACTATGTGGACAAAGCGTAACTATTCAAGTTGATGAAAAACTCACCAAACTTACGTCTTTAAATAAATCATCTGTTAAAAAAGATAATATAAAGAATGTTAAAAAGGAAAATGGGGTAACGGGTACGATAAAAGAAAATGTAATAAGCGAAAAAATAGATAAGTTGTCAGATTCGGATAGAGCAACTAGCTCAGATGGTGATGGTTCAGATGGTGATGATGCAAATTCGGATGGAGCAACTGGCTCAAATTTTGACGGAACAAGTCAAGTATCCAATGAAGAAAATATCTTTCCAAAGAATAATAAAAAAAGTTACGACAATAAAAGTGATACAATTACTCCTCGTAGAAATGATGCAAGTGATGGACAAACATTATTCATAACAAACATGCCAACAGAAACCAGCGATGAAGAAATTAAAGAATACGTAGTAAAAAATATAAGTAAACATTATATATATATAAAAGCTTGCAGAAATAATGATAAAGCATTATCAGTGTTTGTAAAATTACGATATAAAACTGATGCAGATAATTTTTTAAAAAAAATTGGTGAATATGAGGAAGATGAAAATGACAATAATAATGAAAATAATGAAAATGTTATTGACAGCTATTATAACAAAAAACAAAATAAAGAAAAATTTAAACAGATTTTAATAAAAGGTGATAATAAAATTATTCAATCAGATATTTTATTTTATAAAAATAATTATTTAATGATCAAAAGGGCTGTTAATAAAGATGAAATAAAAGATAAAAAAAAAATGATTTCAAAAGAAAAAAAAAAAAAAGAAAAAAAAATTAATAATAATATTCATTTGATAAATGATAACAATATCAATAATAAGCATTTATCTGATCAAATTATAAAAAGGAATAATAAATTAATGGAAAAAAAAAAAGATATTTTAAAAAATAGAAATTTCGTTATAAATCCATGTCGAATTTATATACGAAATTATCCAATCCAGTTAGAAAAAAACGTTTTTCGTCAAATGGTTTTAAAATATTTTACACCGATAATTATAGAAAAAGAAAAATTAAAAAAAAAAGAAGCATTCAAAATTGCAAATACAATTATTAAAAAAATGAAAATATTAACTAATAGTGTAAAAAATTCAGAAATGATTGAAAATTTTGAAGATAAAAAAGAAAAGAAGAGTAACAAAGCTCTTATTTGTTTTATTGACGTTGATAAACATGAACATGCGAAAATGTTAATTAATTTATTACAAAATAAAAATCTCATGGAGTTAGTTAATAAAATACTTTACAAAGGAACTATAAAAACCACACAAAAAAATAAGTATATAACGTACGTAGATTATTGTATAGAAGATATGAGGAAGGTTCATATTAAAAAAATTAAAGAAGAAAAATTTCTTAATCTTATTAAAGAAAAACATGGTATTATACCTACTCAAAAACATATCAAAAAAAAAAAAAAAATAAATAAAATATCGAGAGGAAAAAAACAAAGAGAAAAAAGGAGATTATTAAGAATGCAAAAAGAAAATAAAAATAATGTATATATGTTTCACCAAGTTCCGTTGAAAAAAGATAATAACAACCATATTAATAACGATCATACTAGTCATAGCACTAGTAACAATATGTATACCAAAGTAGTAAACGACCCCAAACACAACATATCACAAAACATAAATAAGGAACATATAACAAGTTTGAAAAATGAAAAAAAAACAATTAGAAAAAATAAAAAAAGTGCAGACCCAGAAAATTTTTCAAATAAAAAAAGAAAAACAATACAAAATAAAGTTTTAGATTCTAAAGAAATTGATGCAATTAAAAAGGATGTTAAAAAATTTATGAAGAATATTGTCCCATAAAAAGATAAAAGCTTAATGGAACTTTCCCAACTTTCTTTCAATTTATTTATTTGTCTTAAATATGACAACATATTAACGATTACGACATATAATCTAGTTTTTTTTTTTTTTATTTTTTACTTTTTTTTTTGCACATTTTGTCAAATTACATTTTGTTAAAACATATATAGTCCTGTTTTCTATTTTCTATTTTTTATTTTCTATTTGTATGTTTTTGTAAAAACAGGAGGTTGTGTTTTCGTCTTTCAAAAACTATATTAGACTTATTTAAAAGTTTTTAAACAAAAAAAATAGTAATAACAATAGCAATAATAAATAGTAACAAATGAGGATAAAAAGATCGTTTTGTCTGACATGTTCAACTAAATTGTGGGAAAATCACTTTCTTTCTTTGTTTCTTTCTTTTTTTTTATTTTTTCACAAAAATAGCCATTATATATATATTATATATATGGGCAAAAATATATACTTGCATTGATTTTTTTATTTGTTTATATATACATGTACACAGTTGAATATGTTCGGTCTACAATTTACAATTTTATAATTTTACAATTTTATAACTTAATAATATAAATTTATTAATTATATTATGAATAGAAAAAGTATGAATAAAAAAAGGGTGTTAAGGCTACTTTTGTATTGAGCATGTTCCTTTCTTCTAACTTCCTAAAATGGATAACTTATTTAAAACCGTTGAACAATTATGCTTACTAAAACATATTTTACCAAATCTTATGAATCAATATAAAGTAGTAATGCTGTTATATCATTTTAAGTGTATCCACAACTGTGGTTTCTTTTCTTTTTTTTTTTTTTTTTTTTTTTTTTTTTTTTTTTTTTTTTTTTTTTTTTTTTTTTTACACTCATTTTTTTCTTTTTTCTTTTTCTTTTTCTTTTTCTTTTTCTTTTTCTTTTTGTTTTTTTTTTCTATATTTTTCATTATAATTTAACATCTATGATAAGTACTACAAAATATATACATATATATATTCCTTGTATTTCCTTTAATTTTTTAATATAATTCTATGTGTCATAGTACCAATAATGTCATATGTTTCTTCAACTGTTTGTTTTTATATGCAGATATATTCATTTTTTTTTTTTAAAAAAAAATTAAATTGTAAATACTTTTGCCTCATATAAAAAAAAAAATTAAACCATTCGGTATATTTGTTTTAAGTCTACATATTCATTGTATTAAATTTTATGAGTAATATACATATATATATCAAAATACGTATAAATTTTTTTTTTTTTTTTTTTTACATTTATTCCAACTTTTCAATTTCATTTTATTTTACGTCATTTTTTTTACTTTTTAAATGTTGTATTAACAAAAAATATAAACAAAAAAAAAAAAAAAAAAAAAAAAAAAAAAAAAAAAAAAATATATTTTTTTATATAATTTAAAATATGAGGGATAATCAACTAAATCAAGGTTTTAATAATGATGAAATTCCTGCAAAATGTAAGAGAACTAAAATTATAATTCGATATGAACACAAATAAGCTCATAAAAATGTTGTATTTGTTCAGTGTATATATAATTATGATTATTATTTACATTTTTAATTTTAGCATCTTTCTTGATTAAATATTAGTTTCGCTATTGTATATAATAAAAACATCGGTTTTTTCTTTATATATATGTGTATATATGTACATACGCTTACATACGCATACATATTTGTTTCATTAATTATATATGTATATATTTATTAATACGTGTATAGCTATTGAAGGCTGGATAATTATTATAACAAATATTCACGGTGAAGCAAGAGAAGACTATATTAAAGACGTTTTTGAAAAATTTGGACAAGTTAAAAATCTGCATTTAAATTTAGATAGAAGGACAGGTTTTTTAAAAGGGTATGCATTTCTTGAATTCGAGAACTTTGTTGATGCCAAGAGAGCAATCGATGGTATGTTACGAGTGTTTTATTTGTCCATTTTATTTATGCGCTCTTTTTCGTCTGCTTTCGTATTCATACATTTGTTTTTGTTTCCATTTACTCATTTAATTGTTTATTAATTTTTTTTTTTTTTTTTACCTTTTTTTTTTAAAGAAATGGACGGGACAATGTTGTTAAATCAGAAAATTCATGTAGATTGGGCTTTTGTGCAGGAAAAAAAATAAAATATAAAGGATTCTCAGAATTATTAATTTTATTTAAAAAAAAAAAAAAAAAAAAAAAAAAAAACACTGTACATAAAAATATTGTATCTTTTTTAAACCAGTGAATAAATTTTCTTAAGGTATAATAACTTAAGAGGAATTTTAAACTAATATAAAGTGTACATACATGGTACACGCTTATACATATAAAATATAAATGTTTCATTGATTGTTTACATTCATTATGAAAATGTAAAAACTACAACACCACGCTTACATTTTTTTTCAAATTAAAGAAAAACTTCTTTTTGCTCAACAGTTTGATAATACGCAATCATGCATATGTTAATTTTTTTTTTAAACACATTGACATTTACTTTAGACAAAACAATCTTCTTATGTTATAATAAATTTATAAGTATAAAGATAATAATGTTGTTTTTTTATATGCATACATATATATATATATATATATATATATATATATTGCTACTACACACATTCCCATTCAAATGGCAACGGAAAATTGCTTCGAGCAAAAATAAAATATTAATATATAACACACATCATAAGTGCAAGGGCTTTTTAAGAATGTTATAAAACGAAAAAAAAAAAAAAAAATGTAAAAAAAAAAAGGTAAAATGTTTTGGAATAAAAAGGGGGTGAGCATGAATTAAAAAAACATATTGTACAAAAACAAAACATTACGATTTTTTTTTATTTTTTTATTTATTTATTTATTTTTTTTTTACTGAACAGTTTATATCTTAAATAATCATATTTAATTATGACGAATGCATAACTATAACGGATTAATGTATAACTATAACGGATTGATGTATAACTATAACGGATTGATGTATAACTATAACGGATTAATGTATAACTATAACGGATTAATGCAATAATTATTTTTATTTATTAATTTTTTTTTTTTTTTGTAAGGAAAAAAGCAACGCATGTGATAATTTTACAAGCGTATGATGTTGCGCTTTTTTCCTTATAAAAAAAAAAAAAAATAATAAAAAAATAATACTTTGCAATAATCTTAAGCTGAAATATCATGAGACCGCTTTTTTTTTAAGTAAAGATGATACAGCAATAGAAAAAGATTCAAAAGCTGATAAAGGATGTCGAAAATCTAATGTAAAAAAATGTTTTGCGTTTTTACCAAAAATTAAATATATTTCTTCTTCGTCTTTATTTATAATTTCTAAGTTTTCTTTATTTTTATTTGATAAATTATTTTGAATGTTATCAAAAGGTGTTATAGGTGGAGAAACTAATATTTTGTCGTTTTCTTTATCCATATAGCTATTTTTGTAATTTTTGCTGATAGTAGTTATTTTCTTTTCCTCCTTATAAATAACGTTGTTAATGTTGTTAATGTTGTTAATGTTGTTGGTGTCGTTTCTAGTACCGTCGTGAGTGTATATGCTACTGTCGTTGCCATTGCCGCTACTGTTTTTTTTTTTCTTCTTTTTACGCCCGTCTCGACTCTGATCAATCTGGCCAATGTGCTCATTAGTTACATAATCAATCACATCGTTCAAACTTTTATTCCAAAACAAATGTTTTTTGTTATTACTAAAAACACACTTTTTTAATATTAATTGTAAATTTTTAGCGCTTGCTAATTTAACTCTACCATAAAATGGCAATTCATATATTTCTTTTATTTCATTCCATGTAGGACATTTATTTTCATAAATAATTTTTATATCTTTATTTTCTTTGTATATATCACATATAAAATGTCTTGGTAATTCGCTTATTATATTGGATTCAAATTTTATTGTAATTATGTTTTTTTTTTCAAAGTTAGGAAAAAACGATGCAAATTTTGGACATATACCATTATCATATATTTTAATTTTCATACCTGTAAAATTACATATTAGTATACCTAAAAATCCAGGCATATTAAAATATTTATTTATTGTTTCATATTTTTTTTTTATTTTTTTATCATATTTATATATATATACTTTATTAGACCCTCTTTTTTTGAATCCAATTAATATTTTTTCTTTTTTATTATTTTTTAATACATAACAAGAATAATAGCTATTATAATTTGGTATCCGTTGAACTTCATGTATTGCATAACCTTTAGGTATATAATTATATTCGAAAATTTTTTTTTTTGTTTTGTTAATTAAATTTATAAAAATATTTTTATCAATTAAATTTTTTTTAAAATAAAAGTTACCATTAAGTATATCAATCTCAGTTATATTATCAATGTTCTCATCTTCAAATAAATTTACTACTTCATAAAACAAAGCACTAGTTATTTTTTCTCTTCGTTGTTTTGTTTTTCTTTCTGTAATTACTTTTATAAGTTCGTTATATTTTTTTTTAAACATTAATGTATTAGTAATACTACTATTTCCACCTTTAATAACATTATTAATTGCATTACTTACTACGTTACTCACTCCATTATTGTTTCTAAATGTATTATTATTATTATTACTATCAGTAGAAATATTATTTTGTTTAAGCTCATCCAGGATTACCCAATTAGAAGGTAAACAATCATTATCTAATATACTTACTAATCTCCAAAAACAAAAAGAAATAATTTCATCATTACCTATTTTATAAGCACCATACATTAACATAATTAAAAACTCATCTTCTAATTGTTTTTTTTTTAATAAAAAACTTTTTAACAAATTAAAAAAAAATTTCATTCCAAATGTGTGGAACGTATATAACAGCTCAATATTCAAATATGTGTCACATTCTGTTACAATACAATTAAATATATGATGGATATATTCATTTATTTCGATTTTTCTCAAAATTAGTTTTTTCTCATTGTATATGTGATTATTTCTGTTCTTCTGACTGTCACTGCCACTGTTGTTACTGCAACTGTTGTTACTGCAACTGTTGTTACTGCCACTGTTGTTACTAAAAGAATTAAAATTGTTAGTGTTAGTATGGCCTTTATTATGGTAATAACTGTTATAACTAGCAATAACATTATCTCTATTAAACCCATTTTTTATGTTAATTTTATTATTATTCCTTTCACTACTATCATAGAACTTATCGGAGTTGTAAGTCTTATTATCTATATTATATGTTTTATTATCTATATTATATATTTTATTAGTATGATAGTTAATTTCCTTTTTTTTCAAGTATGTATCTGCTACTGTACCATCACAAACATCAACTTTATTTCTGTTATAATTCTTATTTTCGTTATATGTATACCTCTCATAATTATCATATAAGTACATATCTTCTGGGTCATAATATTCATAATTATATTCTAAATAGCCATGGGGTGTAGTACTACTGATTTTACTTTTTTTATTGTTAATGTTGTTATTATATTTGTTCTCATTTTTTATATATTTTTTATTTTTTTCATTTTTTAAAGTATCTGACAAATTTCGAGATACATTATATTGTAATAATTGATTTTTTTTTTTTTTTGTTCTTTTTCTAATTTTTCCTAAAATAATGCTGTAAAAAAGTAAAATATTGTACTCATCACAATATATATTTTTATTTTTTAAAATTTGGGAGTTCATATAATTACTACTTTTTATGTTTCTTCCTACTACACTATGTTCACTTCTTTCATTTTTTTTTTTTGCATCTGTTTTTGTTTCTCCTCCTACATCTATCCCTACCCCTGATGAATCTTTTTCTACCACCTGCTTAACAAAGTAAGAGTAAAACAAATTAACAAGTTCGATCAACATTATAATACTTTTTATACTTATCAAATTTTTATTTGTTGTAATATTTATTTCATAAAAATTAATAGGAACTTCATCCTTTTTATTTAACAAACAATTATTATTACATTTTTTATCTAAATTTATTATTTTTGTATTATTATATGTTGTATTTTCTATGTTGTCAGTCCCTTTTCTATTTTCTTTAGTATGTTCGGTCGGACAACTACTAATAGTAATAACATTATTATTTGTAGTATTCGTATAATTATCAGGATGGGAAATTTTTCGATGGTTTTTATTTTCATTAAGCATCGAATTCTTTTTTATGTTATTCGTTTGATTTTTTTTTTTTAAATAATTATAAATTTTATTTCTCATGTTTTCTATAACGCCTACCCTGTTACCAATGTAATAATTATTATCACTATCACTCTTTAATGTTTCCAAAACTTTTTTTAACATAGGAACTGATTTTAATAGTTTTGTATTTATTTTTATTATAACTGAAATAGTATATGTTTCCATTTCTATATCATTTATTTTTGTTTTGTTTAAATTTTCTTTATTTTTTATTTTTAGCACACTACTGATATAGTCAATACCTCTATCATAATTATTGTTATAATTGTTGCGATTATTGTTATAACTGTTATAACTGTTGTTATAATTGTTGTTATAATTTTTGTCATAATTGTTGTCATAATTGTTGTTATAACTGTTGTCATAATTGTTGTTATAACTGTTGTCATAATTGTTGTTATAACTGTTGTCATAATTGTTGTTAAAATGCTTTTTAAAAGTTTGTACATTATAATAGTTTAACATTGTTCTGCCATTCATTTTTTGTATAATATTCTCAACAATTATATCAATATCTGACTCTTTTTTAATCAAATTAATATACTGTTCAATGTTTTTATATAAATCTTGATATGCTAATATATATTTATCTATTTTACATTTTTTTTTAATGTACTCAGTTACAATTAATATAATATATTCACATTTTAAACATTCACATTTTTCATTCGACATATATTTATTTTTTGATAGTACTACATCTGTAACATTCTTTTCATAATCATTTGATGTACCTTCGTTATAATAATATTCTTTTTTTATTATATGTTCTAATCGTTTTTGTCTATCATCATGTTCTTTTTTTCGTAATAACATTATGGGAGAATACTTTTTGGCTTTTTTCTATATATAAAGCTAGCTAAAAAATAAAAAACAATAAAAAATTAAAAAAAAAAAAAAAAAAAAAAACAGGATTGGATTAGGTTGGATTGAATTGGGTTTTAAACTGTATGGTATTATTTAATATGGTATCATTAGACCGAACACAACATGTGATAGGTCAGCAAAAAAATAAAATAAAAAATAAAATAACATAGAAAAAAAATTTAAAAGTTTATGACGTCGAAAAAAAAAAAAAAAAAAAAATAATAAAACAAAGAAAGAAGGACTTGAATTGAGGTTAAAAAAAAATGGTATAAAAGTATATACTTATCAATTGCATATCACGTATTAATGTATAAAAAAACAATTTATAACGGTACTAAATAAAATTAATGCAATTTTTTTTTTTTTTTTTTTTTTTTTACATTGTAACTTTTTTTCATTAGTTAAATGCATTCATGATGAAAAATAAATCTATAAACTATTGTAAAGAAGTGTAAGAATAGTGTCCTTAGGCGTAATAAGAGTGTGAGCACAAATAAATGAACAAATAAGTAAACAAATAAAGGGACAAAATATGTAAATAAATAAAGGGACAGATATAAGTAAACAAATACAGGGACAAAATAAGTAAACAAATAAAGGGACAAATAAGTGAGCAGATAAATAAAACAAAAAAAAAAAAAAACAAACCTTATTAATATGGTGTATATTTTAAACGTTGGTACGTCTTTTTTTTTTTTTTTCCTTTTTTTTTTTTTAATGATGATTTATTAATGCATTGTGATAAAATGAAAAAATGATAAATGCGCAAATGTATATGTATATATGTATATATATGTATGTATATATGTTTATATATACGAAGAAACACACAATTACATATGAAGTAAATATTAACACAAACAATTGTCTTTCATATTATGCTGTTATTATTTTTCGACTGCCGTTTCGTTATATAATTATTTTCGTTTTTGAGATGAGCTCTTCACTGCTAATGTATTATCATTATTATTACTATCAGTATTATAACTATCAGTATTATAACTATCAGTACTACTGTTACACTTGACCACTGTATGTGTGGAAGTATATATTTTTATGTTGATTTATGTAATCCTTTTTACTTTTTTTTTTTTTTTTTTTTTTTTTTTTTTTTTTTTAACACATAAAAAAGTATATGTTTTCATTCTTATATCAAAACATACAAGTTAAATAATAGAACCAAAATAATTATATCAAGAAAAATATATAATATATTTTCTTTTTTATATTTATTTATTTGTTTTACTTGAATGGATTTTTATACGCGTGATGATATATATATATGTATATGTATATATATATATATATATATATATAATTTTTATGGTTAATCATGAGCAAATTGGTTCCTTGTCCACTCACAAAAAGTAAAAAAAAATTAAAAACGGTACATATTATGCTTGTATTGTACACATAACGTATTTATATATATGTATATAATATATACATTTTGACTAAATTTTTTTTTTTTTTTTTTTTTCTCGGTTATGTACTATTATGTTAAAAAAAAAACTCAACATAAAAAACTAAACGAGAGATATATTTTTTTTTTTTATATAACATTCGTTAAAATTAGTTGGCCCCATACTTCAAATTAGAAGGAAGTAAACCGAACTCGCTCTGAAATAGTTTTCCCCAGAAACGTGCTCTTAATTTGTATAAATGTATAAAATGTACAAAATGTATAAAATATACAAAATGTATAAAATGTATAAAATGTACAAAGTGCATAAAATGCATATAAATATATATAAATATATATAAATATGTATAAATATATATAAATATGTATAAATATATATACGTGCGTTTTAATACATACATAGAAAATACGCATATATAAATATATTTACTTGGTTAAGAAATAAAAAAATTATACTTCTTTTTTGAAAAATTCATTTTAATTAACACTAAATGTTTAAAAAGTAAAAAAAAGTCAACCTTTTTTTTTTTTTTTTTTTTTTTTTTTTTTTTTTTTTTTTTTTTTTTTTTTTTTTTTTTTTTTTTTTTTTTTTTTTTTTACTTAATAAAATAAAATATATTATACAAGGACGTTACTACTTTTTAAAACTAGTTATAATATCAACAACATATAACAAATAGAAACAATTTGAACAAACATTTTAATGTAAAAACGAACTTTTTTTTTTTTTTTTTTTAAACATTTGTACGAACGCTTATATAATAATTCGAACAAACGTTAGTAAACTATAAATATATTAGTACAATCATTTATACATTCAATATACCACTTATACATTATTAATACATGATTAATATATTATTAATATGTTTATTAATGATGTATTTAAGTAAACATTAATTCATTAGATATGTATATACCCACCGTTTGTACATACTGGTACTAAGCAAGTTTTATAAATTACCTATTTTTTCTTCTCATCTCATACTTTTCATACTTTTCATACTTTTCATACTTTTCATACTTTTCATACTTTTCACACTTTTCATACTTTTCATACTTTTCATCCTTTTTTTTTTTTTTTTTTTTTTGTTTTTTTTTTTTATTTTTTTTTATTTTATTTTATTTTAAAATTAATACTATGAATAAAATCAATAATGAACACCCAAGTAAACAATAAAAACAGCTATGAAGGAAACGAAAAGGAACCTAATGAAATGAAAAGAAAAAACGAAGGAAATGGCCGTAAAAGTTTAAAACGACTTAGACAGAAACCTATCAATAATAACATAGAAACAGATGAGGAAGAAAATGTAACTGATTTGGATGAACAAAAAAACGTTCAAGTTAATTCTAAAAGCCCAATTTATGATAATAACAAAAGTTTTAGTAATGATAGTTCTCTTTACAAAAAAAGTAAAAAAATTATAGGAGAGGATTACAATAGTTATAATAGTAATAGTGAAGAAAATGAAATGGAAAAACCAGATATTCTCAATATTGGTATTAAAAAAACGAACAAAAGTTCTACTTCAAGTGATAATAATTTTATAAGTGACAGCAATAATAATAATAATAATAATAATAATAATAATAATAATAATAATAATGTTTTATCTTATCGTAACAAAGAGGAAAAGGAAATAAAACAAATAAAAAAGAGTAAGAAAAATGAAAAGGGAATTAAGCAAATAGGTGAAAATGGTAAAAATCATGTAGATAACGGAGACGATAATGAAAACCGTGATGAAGATTGTGGTGAAGATCGTGGTGAAGATCGTGGTGAAGATCGTGATGAAGATCGTGGTAAGGGTAATGGTGAGAATGGTGGTGAAGGTGGTGGTGAAGGTGGTGGTGAAGACGAGGGTAAAGAAGAAGATGATGAAGAAGATGACGAAGACGATGATGAAGATAACGAGGATGACGAAATGAAAAAGTTTATTGTAGATAGCGAAGATGAAGAAGATGACGAAGACGATGATGAAGATAACGTGGATGACGAAATGAAAAAGTTTATTGTAGATAGCGAAGATGAAGAAGATGAAACGGAAGAATTGGAAGAAACGGAAGGAGAACATAAGAAAAAAAAAAAGAAAAAAAAGAGATATGACTACTTTGAAAATAAAAGTTTAGATGATGAGGATTTAGAATTAATAGCAGAAAATACAGGTATAAAAGTAGTAAGAAACGAAAAAGATACAAAACATAGAAGATTAAAAAGAATTAAAGACCTTCAAAAAAATAATAAAACAAGTGATGATGATAGTGTTGATAAAGATAGTGATAGTGATAATAATAATGATAGTGATGATAATAAAAATGATAAAGGTGAAAACTATGTTTACAATAATTATAATAAAAATAAAATATTAAAAGAAAGAGAAAATAATTTTGATCTTTTAAAAGGTAAAGATTTTATTATTGACGATAGTGATATTACATATGTAAAAAAAACAAAAGGAAATGACACAAAATATAATTTATTTAATTATGATGACGATGATGATATTCACTCGGTTAGGGAAAATCTTGAAGAAGGAACATATGATAAAGAGGAAGAAGACGAAAT